>KV459498.1:825-83209 GCA_001662645.1 Pseudogymnoascus sp. 03VT05 | reverse complement strand
TACGATTTTTTTTTCGGAACCAATTAAATTCACATATAACGTACGATATCCACGATATCGGTCCATAACGTAGAAATATCGCTCTATCGTAGGATATTCTAGTAATTCGTGCCAAATAATTACTATATATAGCCTAGTTCCTTGAAAATACTGCCTCAAAATTAAGGAGTTATAATTAGTAGAGAGTAATAGCTCGTAATAGGTGGTTTACGTATATTCAATATCACGATATCCTCTTTAATACGATACTAAACCACGGGATGGAATACATCGTCTTAAGGAGGTTCTACTGTAGATTACGGGCGGGCGGCGAACTAGGGTAGCATTACGACGTCAGGCCTCGGCCGGATCCTGGGCAAAACCGAAACCCCCACATCCGTCTGACATCTGACAGCCCCTGAAAAGGACAACTCGGACCGTTCGTGATATACGCCAAAGAAAATTTATTTATCAAGAATTGCGAAGTTATCCCATCTGAATACATCCTACTCATCGGCAAAACAAGATCAGGCAGAATACGTCGATTTCTGTGTCTGTTTAATCATCAATGCTGATCAAGTTTGTACCATCAGCGAGTCCAGGATCAGCGCCTCCCCTCAGTGGGTGTGTGTCGGGTGTCTGTGTTGATATGGAAGTTACCCATTGGTTAGTGCCAATTATCAACGCCCCCCCTCTCTCAACAGAGTTGATCCTATTTATCGCCAATTCTTTCCAAACCTCGCAAGCATTTCTCAAGTCAGATTCGGATTTCGCCTAGAGATATATCCATCGTCCCACAAACCCGTCATAGTTCGTGAGGTGGCAGTTTGGCTAGGAGGCTCTAGGCCAACATTGTCTTCAGCTGTCCAAAATTGGTGGCAAAGGCCTTCGCTTCTGCAAACACCGTGCCGTGTGTCGAGAAACATCTCCAGCTTTGTAATATCCAGATCGAGAACAGTTGCCAATCGCAGCCTTATTCGCAAAACCTGCCAGGAACGATGAAACAGGGGGCACACTTCTCGGCCGTGCCTGTTCGATTATTCACTAGAATAACACAACACCAGTGCCACGGGACAGGAAATATGACGAGTATCCACTGGTGATCGGGGAGATCGGCGGAGTTCTGGTTGGTGCCAATGCTATCGGTAATAAAGCCAGCCTTAAGCTCGGCCAAGTAGTTGGAATTCGTAGAATGCGCATTCTCAGTTAACTGGTACCAGAAGTGTGATTTCATGGTTCTCCAATGGATGCTGGGTGATGGAGAAGCAGGGGCGCTCAGTGAAAGAGGGGATGCATGATAAAAGGGTGCTGCGTAGATCTGATGCACAGTTCGCGTGTGGGATTGGTTTGAAGGCGACATGGATGAGGCGCAATGTTTGAGTGCTGTCTTACCAGGGCCACCCATCAAGAGTTACAGGGGCAGTGAGTCCAATTTGATATACCAGTTGGTCTCCTACTTCTCCTTTACCACACGTCAGCTGACATCGATAGTTTAACTTTTAATTATGTAACGGGCGTAGCTACAAGGCTGCTGCAACACTGCTATGTAAGCCCGCGTGGCAGCAGCTGAATATCCAACCAAGTATCTACAAGCTCCAGATCGTTCATCGTCTCCCTGCGGCAATTCCCTTGCCAAGACGCCTTCGTTCATGGCGAGTCCAACTTACAACCTCGACCCACCGCTCGCGTTCTCTGCCTTAACTTCAACAAGTAACTTGCCTATACGGACACAAAGGTTAGCCGCATGAATCAAGCTTGAAAAATAATCGGGCTTCACTTACCGGTATTGATTCCGTTGTATAGAGCGACCAGCGCCTGCTCAGCAGCACGCAGTCCTCCCTTGACAATCGTCTCCTTACGCTTCAGCTTGCCATCTGAGAGCCACTGCACGAGTTCCTTACGCGCAGCAGGGAACTCCTTGACGTAGTCAAACACGATGAATCCCTCCATTCTGGGGGGGCTGTCAGCGGCGGGATTTATTAATCTGAATAATAGGAACTTACCTAATGCGCATAGCAATGACCATCGAGATGTTCTACGAAAGGGTTAGTCTTGAATGGAAGCTAAAAAGATGGTCTAAGGAAACAACCTTTGGTCCTGATGGCTTGGCGTCGTTGTACTGCGAGATAGCTGCCACAAAGTCAGAAAATCGCCCGCTCGCCAAACGACAGATAACTTACCACCACACATGATAAATCTGGAATGGGCCTTGGCTCTCGACAGAGCCATCTCGAGGATCTCTCCTCCGACGTTGTCAAAGAAAACATCGATCAAGTCCTTCGTCGCCTCCTTGAACTGGGCACGGAAGTTCGGGTCCTTGTAGTTAAGCGCACCGTCACAACCAAGCTCCTTCAGCCATTCGACCTTGTCATCGCTCCCCGCAAGACCCAGGACCTTGGCTCCCTTCAGCTTCGCAATCTGGCACACGACGCTTCCGGTAGCTCCAGCCGCGCCCGAGACGACGACAAAGTCGCCAGCCTTAACCTTTCCGACGTCAATCAAACCGAAGTACGCCGTCAGGCCAGTCATACCCAAGACACCGAGGGCATCAGTAACCTGTCCGCCGGCCGGGACCTCAAGGAGCGTGAGCTCCTTCTCCTTGGCAATCGCCTGCTCGGTCCAGCCGGTGGAGCAGGTGACGTAGTTGCCCTCGGCGAACTTTGCGGACTTGGAGGTCAGCACCTTCGCGATCACGGCACCACGCATCTTCTCGCCGATCTGCACGGGAGGGACATACGAGCGCGTGTCTGAGAGGAATATTAGAGGCATGGTCAAAGTGGGGGATGTCACGTGAGGAGGGGGATGTCCTCACCGTTGAGCCAGCCCCGCATCGCAGGATCGAGACTGAGGTACAGAGTGTCAACCAGGACTTCTCCATCCTTCAGATCTGCGGCCGTTAAGGCTTTGTGCTCCTTCACAGTGAACGTCTCGCCCGGGACGATGAGGGACGTAGGACGCTTTGCGAGGACAACGGATTCGTAGGTTGATTGGGCCATGGTTGCTGTAATGATGATGATGAAATGGAGTTTCTATGCAATGAGCGGTGGGCTTATACTTATATACGGCGGCTTTTTTCTCTTAATATAAATATTAAGGCCGTCGATTAGCAATACAGAAATGATTATTAATCTTTTAATAGTATTCGAATCCACAAGAGTTCTTTCGAAGTTCTCCAAGCCTCTTGTTTCGAGGAGATATTAGGTTATCTTCAACGTGCCTCGGCACCTAGGCTGTTGATGGACCTATGAACGGCCTGGAAACGATCGAACATCTGGACCTTTAAATTTAAGGTCACATGATCCGCTAGCCGCATACGGCCCTTGAAAACTTCCTGTTGTAATAACGTTAATTTTTTCGCAGGATCTCTCTGTCCAATTATGTAGAATAAATTAATTTGAAAACAAGATAAAAAGACGTAGGGGACATAGTTTAGGTTGTAAGACCGTGATTTTGCTATTATCGTCATTCTTGAAATGTTTTTGACCTAAACAAGAAAATCATCGCCACAGTGCCACTTGGCCCCACCTTAGAGGGTCAATATTATCGCTCAACGACACACCTCCCAAGCATCCAGGCCTGTGGCGAGTATTCGTGTTGATAAGGCGCCCTACTTGCCTTGACCGACTCCCACTTTACCATTTCTCAGCAAGGCGATCAGATGCCTTCCGAAAACGGCAGCGTACCGCAAGTGACCTCCAACTCTGATGTGGTTGGGGGAGCTTCAGCTGCTAAATCCCAATTCGCTGCAACCAATGACCAACCCAGAAAAACAAACCATAGTTCTTCGGAAAGTCATATAACAGAAGCTGGATCTTTGCTTCTCAACGGTAGTGCTGGGGCATCTCACAAATCAACAAAATCCAGACAAATGCAGGTCATTGACATCAAAAAGGACTTGTCGGCACTGGTTGCCCAGCAGATGCTGGCTACGCCCGATGCCGTTGCACTAGAGGATGAGACAACGAAATTGACTTACAGCGAGCTAGACCAAAGAGTCACGGCCCTCGCCAACCGCCTCCGTGACCACGGGGTTGGCCGCGATAATCTCATCGGCGTGCTTTTGGGACGGAGCGCAAATTATGTGATTGCTTGTCTTGCGGCTCTCCGTGCTGGAGGGGCCTTCCTGGTTCTTGAACTCGCCTACCCACCTAATCTCCTGGCGGATGTTATTGATGATGCCAAACCAACCGTCGTAATCACAAATTCAACTCAAGCCAACCAGGTCAACGCAGCTATCCCCCTCATTGTCCTGGACGAGCTTGGGACGGATCCCTACAAGTCCACAGAGCCCGTTAAGGGGTTCTCTCCCTTGCCTGCCGACGATGACCTCGAACGGCTTGCTTTTGTGTCCTACTCGTCCGGAACCACCGGCCGACCCAAGGGGATTGCAAACCCCCACATGGCGCCGGTGCTTTCATATGACTTGAGATTCCGCCTCAGTGATCTCTCCACCGGAGACCGCGTGGCCTGCAATGTCTTCTTTGTCTGGGAAATGCTGCGGCCCCTTTTGAGAGGAGCGACTGTGTTCTGCGTGCCAGACGAGGCCAGTTACGACCCCGTTGCGCTTGTGGATCTGCTCTCCCGCCAGCGCATCACGGAAACCCTCATGACGCCAACTCTTTTGGCTGCAGTCCTCTCTAGACACCCAGATATTGAGTCTGATCTCCCAGATCTTCGCACGTTGTGGTTCAATGGCGAGGTCGTCACTACCGATCTTGCCCGCCGTGCCATGAAAGCTCTCCCGAAGACGCGCCTGCTCAACTGCTACAGCGCCAGTGAAACCCACGAGATTGCCTGTGGAGATATCCGGGAAATTATTGACGAAGAGGCTCCTTACTGCCCTGTTGGGCAACCCATGGAGCCGGAGTACACCTATATCCTTGATGCAAGCGGTAAGAAGGTCGAGACTGGTGTCTCCGGAGAGTTGTTCGTAGGTGGATCCCTTCTTGCTCGGGGTTATCTCAACCTTCCCGAAACTACCGCCGAGGCGTTCGTGCCGAATCCGTTTGACGCAACGCCGGGTTCCCGCATGTACAGAACTGGAGATCTTGCAAAGATGCTCCCATCTGGGGTTCTTGAGATCACTGGCCGTGTAGGAGCTATGATCAAGGTCCGAGGCTACTCCGTCGTGCCTGGCAAGGTTGAGAATGCCATTATTGAGAAACTGGCCGTCAAGCAATGCGCAGTTATCGCCCATGGTGACGGCCTTGATCGTCAGCTGGTTGCGTATATTGTACACGACAAGGAAGATCCAGGAGACCGCGCCATCCCCATAGTTGACGAGGCTGGTTACAGTCTGGTGGCTCGACGAACTCTTTCGACATCGCTGGCTCAGTACATGATTCCAGCTCTATGGGTCGAACTTGATGAGCTTCCCACCAACAGAGTCTCTGGAAAGGCTGATATCAAGAAACTACCTCCCCCAGTTGTCTCTATTTCAACCATTTTCAACCACACAAAGACTGAGCGTGACCCCAGAATCAACACCGAGGCCATTGCAGAGATTTGGGCTGCATCGCTCAACGTACCATTCAACTCCGTGACTAAGGAACACACCTTTTTCGATCTGGGTGGTCATTCTTTGACACTCGCCGATCTTGCCACCAGGCTGTCGAGAGAATTTGGTTTCCTCGTCCCAGTCGCACGCCTTGTTGTGAACCCGACGCTCCAGGGCCACTTGGACGTTGTACTTGCTGTCCGAGATGGACACACCGCAGCAGTACAGGCAGATTTACCTGCTGTGTTGCGCGCGGATTGCACACTTCCCGAGAGTATCCAGCCCGCTGGCCATCCCGTGTGTTCGCTTGAAAACGCTCATACGGTATTGTTGACTGGTGCCACCGGTTTCCTGGGCGCCTTCCTGCTCTGCGATCTCCTGGAAGCAACATCGGCCCGCATTTTGTGTCTTGTGCGCTTCACTGACCCCAAAGGAGAGGATACCCCAGCCGGTGTCGCAAGGATTCGTAAGAACTTGCTTGATTTGGGACTGTGGAAGGACTCGATCCTCGATCGCATCGAGGTTCTCCCGGGCAATCTTTCGCATAAACGACTTGGCCTTGGCATTGGTGCCTATAAGGAGCTTGTGGACAATGTCCAAGTCATTATCCACGCTGCAGCCACCGTGAACCTGGTGTACCCTTATGCTGCCCTGCGGGATGCCAATGTGGGTGGCACAAGAAAGATTTTGCGCCTGGCGGGCCAAAGCGGAGCGACGCTACAGTACATATCTACAAACGGCGTCTTGCCACCATCCGAGAAGGCATGGCCAGAGAGCTCTATGATTGGAGTAGACGCCGTTCCAGAGAGCCTAGTCGATGGTTACGGACAGACGAAATATGTTGCGGAGGAGCTCGTTCATGAGGCCGGTCGCCGTGGCATGCCCGTGAGGATTTTACGATGTGGAACCATCAGCGGCCATAGTACTTCGGGGTCGACCAATACTTACGATCTCTTCACTGCATTGCTCGTGGAATCCCTGCACCTCGGGTATTACCCAGATATCGCCGGCTGGCGCGCTGAGATGACCCCAGTCGACCATGTTAGCAAGGCCGTCACTACTATCTCCAATGATATTCAGACAAAGCAGCGTGTGTTCCATCTTGGGGATTCCAACCCCGTGGAGACCAAGTCGCTGTTTGATAACCTCGCAGAGCTCGGATATCCAGCAGAGCCACTTGAATGGGAGAAGTGGGTTTCGCTTTGGACACAGAAACGAGGCTCTGCAAAGAGAGGGGCCGGCGCTTTCACCGCTGACATTCTTCGTGGCGGTATGCCAACCGTCGAATTCCTGAAGGATATCACGATTCTCGGCGATGAGGAATCGGCGCCCGTCCTTAGCGCTCTCGAACGCCCCAAAATCGACGTAAAGTTGCTTGAGACCTATGCTCGCAATTGGTACGCCAGAGGTTGGCTGCCACGTCAACCTTTACGTCTCCAACAGTTGAATGGGGCCGTGAACTTGCCAAAGAAGGGACCATTAAGCGGCCTTGTGGCTGTCGTCACTGGCGCGTCGTCTGGAATCGGTGCCGCGACTGCTGCTGCTCTAGCCAAGGAAGGTGCTCATGTTGCACTTGCCGCGCGTCGCACCGAGGCTCTCGAAACTCTCAAAAAGAAGATTTCAACTTACGGAGGCAAAGTTCTTGTCCACCAAACCGATGTCACGAAGAAGGAGCAGGTCGAGTCACTCGTGCGCGCCACTGAAGAGACTCTTGGCCCGGTCGATATCTTTGTTTCCTGCGCTGGTGTCATGTACTTCACCATGATGGCAAATGTGCAAACCGAGGATTGGGAACGCACCGTCGATGTGAACTGCAAGGGCTTACTTAACTGTCTGTCCTCCACTGTCCCGTCGATGCTGTCCCGAGGCAAGGGCCACATCGTTGCTATATCCTCGGATGCAGGAAGGAAGGTTTTCCCAGGCCTAGGTGTGTATTCGGCAAGTAAATTCTTTGTCGAAGCAACGCTTCAAGGGTTGCGTGTTGAGACAGCCGGCACTGGTCTACGAGTCACTAGCGTCCAGCCTGGAAACGTTGCCACGGAGCTCCTGTCAATGTCGACCGATGCGGAGGCTCTCAAGAAATACGGAGAGCCATCGGGAGCAAAGGTCCTCGACCCTGAGGATGTTGCGAATATGATTGTATATGCTCTGAGACAGCCGGAGCATGTTGCTGTTAACGAAGTGATGATTGAGCCTCGGGATGAGCCGATCTGAAGAGCTTGATGTTATGGGCTGGGATTTATGCCGGGTTTGAAGAAGATTATAAACGAGGATTTAGCAGACTTTGACGAATATTATATATACATAGCGTGAATGGTAAATTGGAAGGCAGAGACAATTAGAGAAGGGCCATGTAACTTAGTACACTTATATAACATCAATGATATTTAGTGTATACGATTCCTGATACGAGTATACCAAACTCTTCGTGGCAACGGATATTAAAAAGTACTTGGGCTACGGGTAAGTTGTGTCGCTCGATATTACTTAGAATTTTTCATGATAGCGCCCGAGGGCGTCAGGATGTGGTAGTTGTGGTGGCATCGAGTTGTGCACTTTATCGTTTTAATCGTGATGATTCAACCGAATTTCAGACGCGAAACTGCACAACTTCCTCTCGTGGGATGGTATGTGTACTAGCGAGATCGTACAGGTAGTTGTCCATTTTTACAATGGAAACTCTTCTGTAACCAGTTTTGATAGCGAAAGTGGACAAGTGAGAAAGAATGTCAAAATTTTACAGGCTTAACTATATCATCTTCTCCATCCTAGAACATCCACAGCCCCAGGCAATTATTCGGCATTATTCTAGTTGATGTGACCGCAAAGGTTTCAGTCATTAGCGACATGCTTAGGCAGGCAATCAAGGAAGACTCATTTAGTGTAGGCGGAGGTGGTGGCTCTAGCAATGCAGATGCAGTTTGCTGCTCACAGTGCAAACGGCCACATTGTATGCAGACTTATAGAGTCGCACGGTAATTAGCCTTGAAGTAAGACCAATTAAAGGCTAATTACCGTGCGACTCCATAAGTTATCCCTTCCTTCCTGTATTTGATCTTAGGAACTATAATATAGGAAGGAACGAACAATACCCCTTCCTTCCTCTATTCAATCTTAGGAACTATAATAGAGGAAGGGGCGAACAATGCCCCTTCCTTCCTCTATTCAATCTTAGGAACTATAATAGAGGAAAGGACGAACAATGCTCCTTCCTATATCACAGCTAAACAGTATCTTTGCGACGAACAAGAGAGAATGAGAAAGACGTTGTCCCTGTAATTTGTTATTTCATGTAGCACTAGCTCGAAGGAATCTTGCTTCCCCCCACTTACATTTCATATTTTATTTTGTCACATCCCCCTTTTTTAGTCATTTCTTTTTCTCGTCTTTCGTGTTCTCACATCTTTGCTTTTTTTCTAGGTAGGCAGGGTTCGGTGTTAGACTTCAACAGGGGTTGCAAATTAATACGACTCTCATGCAGGTGCATCCAGGATTGATGAGAACATACTGGGACAGGGTGGTTTGATGCACATGGGGAATTCAACTAGGGTTTTGTTCCAGCCGACTAAAGAGATACTACACAAAAAAGGAGCTCCAGCTTCAGAGAAAACGTTGGAAACTATTAAAATGCAGTATATTTAAGTAAGATGGTAGGTAAATACACTCCGACAAGCCCAACGTATTTCCTCCGCCGAAACCAACACAAGAAGTATATACAACCGCCTCTCTCCACCAATTAGTACACATACCTAAACGTCTTATTCTCCTTATCCGTCTTGTTATTCCACGCATCGGCCTCAGTGTCTCTTCCCTCAGACAAACCCGCCGCCGCCTCCTTCTTATCCTTCCTCTTGTTCGCCCACACATAGTAACCGAACAGCACAACCGCCACGGCAGCGCCAGCCGCCTGCGTCGATAGCACAATAATCTTCGCGGGGCGGAACTCTGGCGCATCCTTGGCCTGGAATGTCTGCGGGCCAATGATGTTGCCGATGGAGAAGCTACCGGCGATGAGTGCGCTCGCGACTACGCGCTTGGTGTGGCCAGCGCAGTTGGCGACGGTCCATTGGTAGATGACGACGAGCGTCGCGACGATGGCGTTGACGAGGTAGATGCCGGCGAGCAGGGCGGCTCGGTTTGTATTGGGGGCGAACGACATGAGGCCGCCGCCTAGGATGCCGGGAACACAGCATGCAACGATCCAGGCCCAGCGGTTAGAGGTGTGGCGGACGCCGAAGCCGACGACGAGGGTCGAGACAATGGAGACGATGCCTCCGGGCATGTTGAGGAGGGCGGAATGGGGCTTGGAAAAGCCGAAAGTCGAGATGAGGGTTGAGGAGTATGAGGTGATGACACCACTGGAGACGGAGATCTGGGGGTGGGTTAGCGGGGGTGTGGATCACAGTGGGGTGGGGATCTTACCAGGACAGTCAAGATGACCATGAGCCAGATCTGGACGTCCATGAGGGCCTCGAGAATGTGGGTCAGCTTGAAGTGGTGGTTCTCGATGCCGGTCTGGTTAACAGAGACGTGCTTCAGGAGGGCGACCTTCTCGGCCTCGGTGAGGAACTTGGCCTTCATGGGCGTATCGGGGAGGATAAAGTATGTTGCGACACCAACCAAGCTCGTGATGACGCCGAGGACAATGAACATCAACTGCCATCCCTTGAGGCTCGAGTGCTCCACGTGCTGGAAGCCGAAGGAGACAATGCCACCGATAATCTGGCCTACGCCGAGACCGCAGTACCATAAGCTGAATCTGGGGGCCTGCTCGGACTTGGTGTACCACTGGCTGCTGATGAGCATGAGGCAGGGTGCGATTGAGGCCTCAAAGATGCCAAGGAAGATGCGCGCGACGAGCAGAGAGTGATAGTTGAAGGCGCCGGCGGTGCAGGCGGTGGCAACGCCCCACAGGAAGACGTTGGCGGCGAGCCATTTGGCCACTGGAACCTTTTGGAGGAAGTAGCCTGAGGGTGTCAGTAGGTGCGACGGCAACATGTAGAGGGTAACTGACCATTGGGGACTTCGGCGATGAGGTATGCAATGAAGAAGGCGGAGGCGACGTTTGAGAAGTTGTTGCCGACCAGACCTAGGTCCTTGGTGATTCCCATGACAGCAGCATACTATCGTAAATAATCAGTATTACATCTCCGATGGCTTTGCGTACTAAGCACTTACGTTGATGACGACTTTGTCAATAAACTGGAGCGTGTAGCACGCAAACATGATAGGGACGATCCACCAGTCGATCTTTCGTCGCAAAGCCTTGAGATCAACTGTCTCAGCGGCCTCGCTCTGGTGGTTGAGGTAGAGATACGCCTTGTCAAGATCTCTGCTCTCAATGCTGCCCTCCACAGGCGAATTGGCCGACCGTCCATCGATGCTGGTCTTGTCGCCTGGGACCGACATCTTTTTCTCATCCATGGTAGACGCCTCCATCGCGATGTTATTGCAAAACGAGTGAATAGCACAACAACGCAATTGCAAAACAGCGACGCAGGAGAAAGAGATTTGTTATTTTTACGACGATGCGAATAAATTGCAGCGCGACACTGGGAAGAAGTCACGAACTGGGGTAGGGGGGGGGACACGTGCGAGACTGGTACGATAGAGTGGCATGGAGTACGGAGTCCGTAAGTACATCCGGAGAATACTCTCAAGCAGAGTGATATTTGCATGGTCTACCTTCCCAATGAAGAATATCGACAGCGGATCCACCCCTCGGATCTGCGTCGCGTACCCCTGGCCATGCACGAGAGGAGTGCGTGGACAAAATATTTGTTGAGACATTCCGAGTTCGAGCGTTCGGCAATGTACACTTTGCCATATCTCATTTAGTCATTGCCGACGCTGATACGTTACCACCGGCGGCCCTCGCTCCTCTGATCCCCAAGATCGTCACAATAGAACCGTCATCCCTGTGATTTGGAAGGGGGGCGATCAGGGAACAAAGGAGCGACGGAGCGAAAGTTTTGCATCCGCAACGATCTCGCCACGATCACTTCCAGGATGCGCCAGCACTTCCAAGGTGACATTCCCCTGCCTAGCAAACGAACCCTGAGAAAAAAATCGGAGCTCCGAACTTGCAGGACCAACCATCGCCAGATATGCAGAATAATGGTGGATTCGGGCGCCACCAATTTATCTGGGAGCGGGTTGTATTATGGCTTCATTTGCGAGAGGCGCATTCTGTGTAATTTCACCACTGGCCGCCAATAAGGCGTTCCCCGCCCAATGCTCGCCCGGCAAGACGCTTTCCGAATCGACGAATGAGACATGTTCACAGGGCTCCTAGTACCTGAGAAGGATGTGTGAACGCAGATCACCACGGATTCCTCGAAGTTGATACCGAAGTACTGATTTGTTCATGGGTATTCCCAGGCGTGAGAGCAGATTGGTGGGGGGGCCAGCTATCCCCCAACCAACATGGTGACAGGTCACTATACGGTGGAATGCGGGCTTGGGGGGCGGCCAGCCTGCCTTATCACGGCGTTGTCGCCGTCAAGATTTGACGGGCGTGGACTTTTTATCATCTTCATCCCATCTCCTGGCTTCGACGATTCTCCGCGCAAAGATGCAGTGGGTGCACAATGCCAGTCCGGAAGTGCTGGCCAAGTCGCAGTATCCGTCCATCCTGGGCGTGGTACTGGGACTCACGGGTCTGATGGTTTTTACGGTTGCGCTGCGTGGATATGTGCGCGTTGCGATGGTGAAGGCCGTGGGGAAGGACGATTGGATTATCCTATTCTCAGCGGTGAGGCGCGCCAAGCGGTGGCTGATTTTGGGCGCAATGCTGATTTGGATATAACAGATTTGCAGCGTTATTTACAGTGGTCTCTGTATTGGCCGTGAGTTTTCCAGACAGCTTCGCATCGTGTGTTTGCTAACGAAGAGTAGAGTCAAGATGGGGCCTCGGGCTCGACATTGCGATCAGGCCGACAGAAAACCTCAATCAGTACTCAGTTGTGAGTCTGGACAATTATCATGATACAGTTCTCCAGCTGACAAGACATGATTAGATCAACTTCGCAGGGAGACCGTTTTACATGGCTGGCATCACCGGCTTCAAAGTTGCCCTCTGCCTTTCATATCTTCGCATCCTGAACAAATCGAACAAGACCTATCGGCAATTCGTCTGGATCGTTCTCATCACCTGCGTTCTTGGCCATCTTGGAGGGACGCTCGTTCTCATCTTCCAATGCAAGCCGGTACATGCTCAAATTATCACCTTTATAGTTGTCCTCTCTGACTTCCCTTCCAGGTTAAAAAATCATGGCTTCCCAGAACGCCCGGCTCCTGCCTCGCCAACGACACCACCTTCTACGTTCTAGCCGCCATCACCATCATCTTCGACTGCATAATCTTCGTGCTGCCGATTCCCCTCCTCTACTCGCTCCAGATCAACATCCGCCGGAAGATAGCCCTGATGACGGTCTTCCTGCTCGGCCTATTCACGACCATCTGCTCCATCATGCGCATGGTCCAGATTATCACCATAGCCAAGACGGGCAATTCTACAATGCTCGTCCTCTGGGGAACAATCGAGATGAACGTTGGCGTGCGTACCTCCTTCCTTCTCCACATAATATAACACAAGCTAACCCTCCCCTAGATCTCGCTCACATGCATCCCCACCCTCGCACCGCTCTTCACCTACTTCAAAGAAAAGACATCGTCCTACACCCACGGCGCCAGCCGCGAACGAACAAATGGAAGCGCCAATGCGATGCAGGTCCTCAAGTCCGCTCGAGACCGCGCGAGCGCCGAACGCTGGCGCGACCGCGACAACACCAGCGACTCGAGCAGTCAGAAGGAGATTTTGGGGACAGACAGCAACGTCACCACTCAAGGGACAGGGACCAGGGGAAAGAACGGCGGCGGTGGTATCACGGCCACGGTAACCGTGGATGTCAAGGTGGAGGAAGCGGAGGATCCACAAAACGGCGAGTTCCGCCGAGAAGAGAGGTGGACATAGAGGTGTACATAGAGGTGTACATAGAGGTGGACATAGAGGTGGACATAGAGTATTCTGTACATAATCACAAAAGTCTCACGGAACATTCCTGTGCTCCCCTGACACGTTGTGAAGAGATCTCTGTGCGATATCCGGTACCCATGCTCTGTACTCGGTACGAGCAAACATACTTCTAGAGTATTCTTATGAGATTTGAACCAGGCACCCTCCCTGCCGCTATCTGCCCTATCTAGTCCACATGCAGGCCACCAGCTCCGATTTGGCGCGCGGGCGCGTCACATCATTATCTCGGTTAAGTCCTAGCGCATTGCGACCAAAGGCGCTGGGTCTGGAGTAAGGCCCGTGCACTAAATTTAGCAAACTGTGTAGGGAATTGGCCACCCGGTTCCCGCCGCGGAAACGATCTAGACTTAGTTTAGATGGGGTTGCGGGATCGGTAGACAGGGTTTATTATTGGTTATAGTGCATGGGGTCGTGACAGGGGTCGTGACAGGGGTTAGTTCGGTTAGTGTTACGGCTGTGAAGGCTTGTTAGGTAAGTCAGGTAAGTACAGCAGTAGTAAGGTTGTACTCTAAGGTCGTATTTGCTGCAGTAAGAACTGTACTATGTAGTACTATTGGAGTTGAGGTGGGTTTGGTCAGATTACTTACCATGATGAAAGGATCATGAAGGAAGGAATGAGGAAGGTACTTACGGCTATACTTCCACCACCATTCGGGGTTCCCTTCCCTCACTATACTGCCGGAAACTCGGTGCTATACCAGTGCTATACTCAACCTCTCTCGTATCTTGAAGATCATGCAGAACAGATCCTACAATATCTCCAACACATCCAAAGCAAGGGGCCAAAGCTAAACCAGACAACAAACGTCCCAGATCTACCTCATCCAGCGCAATGACCTCCTCCTCTCCACACACCCTCATCATCGGCGCCGGCATCACGGGACTCGTCCTCGCCCAAGCCCTCCGCAAGCGTCACGCCGCCGCCTCCCCAACCGCGCCCCTCCCCTTCACCATCTACGAGCGCGACCCCAACCCCATCCACCGCGGCGCAGGCTGGGGCCTCACCATCCACTGGGCGCTGCCCGACTTTGAGTCCCTCCTCCCCACCGACCTCCTCGCCCGCCTCCCCGAAACCTTTGTCGACACCGCCGCCGTCGCCGAAGGCCTCACGGGGAATTTCCTCCTCTTCGACCTCCAAGATGGCTCTGAGCGTTTCCGCGTGCCCCCTAACACACGCATCCGCGTCTCGCGCGAGCGTCTCCGCCGCCTCCTCATGGATGGGTTAGACATCCAGGTGCGCCCCCCACTCTAACTTATTTATCACCCTCCCACTAACCCCTACAGTGGTCCAAAACCATCGCCGGTATTGACACCACCACCCCCGGCGCCGTAACCGCCTCCTTCACCGACGGCACCACCGCAACCGGCACCCACCTCATCGGCGCCGACGGCTCGCACTCGCGCGTACGCACCTTCCTCGCCCCTTCCCCAGCTAACCACATCCTCCCCGTCCGCCTCCTCGGCGCCAGCGTCCCCTACTCATTCGCACGATGCGCGCCCATCCGTGATCTCGACCCATTCTTCTTCCAAGCCAGCGACCCAGCCACAGACGCCTTCTTCTGGTTCTCCTTCCTCTCCGTCCCCACTGACCCCGCCGAAGACCGCGTATGCCAGATCCTGGTATCGTGGCCGTTCCGGAAGGAGTTCCTGGGCCGCGATGAGCCGGTTGATACGCCGGCGCAGGGGGAGAGGGTGGCGTGGATGAAGGAGGTTACCAAGGGGTGGGTGGAGCCGTTTAGGGGGATTGTGGCGGATATCCCGGAGGGGACTGAGGTTAAGAGTTTGGCGCTGGAGGATTGGTTGCCGGCTGCTGAGGGGTTTGAGAGTAGAGATGGGAGGGTTACGTTGATTGGTGATGCGGCGCATGCGATGACTATGTGTATGTGCCCCTTTTTCGGAATGTTGCGATGGTGTGGCTAATTACCCCTTTAGACCGCGGAGAGGCTGCCAATCACGGTATTGCGGATGTGGCGTCCTTGGTTAGAGAGATGTTCACTGAGGCAGACGCTGATTCCCCTAGCCCGATTGATAGGTATGCGGCGGAGATGATTCCGCGTGCAAGAGTTGCGGTGCTGAATTCAAGGAGGGCGTGTCTGGATGCGCATGATAATAAGAAGATATGCGAGACGAGCCCGCTAGTGGCAAGGAGGGTGGTTGTGCTGGAGTGATGCGGGTTGTTGGGGGAAGCTCGTATTGTGAGAAGTGATAAAAGTGCAGTCTCCTGGATATGACGAACAACACATACATTTATCTCGATATAACGAATTTATAAAAATATATTTGGGGATAATTCCACATAAAAATAAAATATCATTAATTATAAACACTCGATATAATATAGCAAATATATTAACTCCCCTCACAACAATTGTTTTGTTTCAATGGCAGTATGGTATATATATAAATATTCTCCTACTCGATGAAAATAACAAAAACAGAGAAATAGGATAAACACGCCACTTTAAAGCTTCGTACCCACCAAAACAATCAAAACTGCAGAATACGCCGCCATTGCTCCCACAAGAGCCAAGGGGCTCGATCAGCTTCATGATAGAACGCCATCGTCACTGCAAAAAACACTGTCGCAACAGAAGCCATTGCCAGGGCTGTGACCCGGTCGTGGTGGAGGAGAATGAGGAGCATTGGGTTGATCAGTGCTAGGCCACCGGCAAGGCCGAACCAGAAGCGCTTATAGAAAGAGGCATCTCTTGCCCGTTGTTTTGTCCATGCACGAGCATCGCCGATCATCTCCGCATCTTCGTGATCTCTAGGTATCTCCATCATCACTTTCTTGGATTTATAAAGCTTGTCGACCACTGGTCTCATGATTGCCCAGTCGCACCACCTACTATACATTAGATAAAATGGATCACGCTCTATCTCGATATCATCTTTCTGTAGCATGTAGTCGAAGTCTCGAAGGGCATTGCCTATTCATCGTTAGTTAGGGGGATTTTTTATAGGATTGTAGAGCTACTTACAATAGTCAGACATTAGGTCCTTGATACGCCACGCTTCGTTATCACATAAGGACTCGCTCTGGAAAATATCGATGGCCTTTACCGCAAGCTTCTTTCTTAACGCGTAGATATTTAGCCTTTGCAGTTCTGCGAGATTTATGATGGGGAATTGCGTTTCGCCAGGGCCGTCTATGTCGTAACAAAGCGCCTCTAAGCGCTCTTTGGCGATGCGTTTGGGAAGGCCGAGTAAGGACGAGCGGCTTTCAAGTATGTCTCTCAACTTGGGTTTGGGTTCCCCCCCCCCTAAATTGATCCTTCACCTCCCTGACTTGGCCTCTCATCCTTTTCTGGCGGCCCATTTTCATGGCACCCCTGAAGACACTCCATCATCTCGTTAAATGAGTCTTGATGTTTGCGGATTTTTTCTTGACATGCCTCTCTTAACTTTGGCGTCTGGGCTGCTGCTTCTGAGGTGCTCATATTGTCTTCGTTGTAGACCTACGATTGCGCTTCTGCGCCTTCATCTCCACGAGCCTGCTAGCGTAAGTCAAATGATGCCACCTAAAATGTCCTACAGTGTGCAAACTTACAGGCTCGTTAGCTGTGATTTCTAGTAGAGTAGGCGCATTGGCTGCTGGTCCGCCTTTGTTCTCCTCTCTTTCTGACTTGAAATCCTCTTGGGCCTTTTTTTCAGCTTCGCTAAGTTCGCTTTTCGTCTTTTTGTTGACCTTTCGATTGGGGTTATGACTATTGTGTTGTACTGCCCTGATGCCCTTACGGGGACCTGCCATAATATACCTTATATAATTGGATTGTGCAGATGTGTTATGTGAAATATAGTCGTAGTGAACGTCCGGTCGAACAGCGAGTGGTCGGTGAGGTGTGCTTTTTTTAACAGTCAAGGCTTATGTGAGGATGATAGAGCAGATTAAAGAACATATATCCTTGTGGGATGTGGGCATGAGGCTGCCAGACCTTGGGCTGAGTTGACAGCATATATGCACGTCGTAAAACGAATGAGAAGCAACGCAAGTTGACAAACCAATAGCATTGTTACTTGGCAGATAATCTTTGCGGCACTGCGGCTTTAACAGATCCCGGCTGTCCATATACGGAACGACAGACAAGGATAAATTCTGCAATGCAAACCAAAGTGATTTCGGTGAGAGGGTGAGATGTGGCTACTAACCCCCCCCGCACTTGTAACAGTTGCGACATCTGTGCCACGTCTGGAGATTTAGACAAGGCTTCGATGTCGCCCAATGAAATTACTTTGCAAGATGCGGCGATACATGACCCGTGCGTATCATGTTGGTATATATTGTCTTCATGCGGTTGGTAAGATCCTGTACGGCGTTGGGCTGAAGTTGAAGACGGGGAAGCCGCTGCGGTTCCATTGGCTAGGCCGCAACACAGATGGCTACATCGACGTGCGAGGCTTTCGGAACTTATCTGATGGATTAGGCAATGCGTGCAACCAAAGTTCTCGTCGATGGCATTCTACTAAATAGCCGTAATATGATTCGGAAATAAGGATTCTATGTGACGAATACTCGATATGGTATAGCGAACATGGGATATTGCAGTCTACCACAAGAGATCAACATAGGCTCGACCTCAATAATTCTACGGCTCAAACCGGGTGTCGTGCTGAAATCTCCCCGGCCCATAGATTCGCATTCATTTGCAGAAGATATTAGGCTCAGCTTCATCGTAGAGGAGAAGATCCTTAAAATACTTGGGGATCATCCTAGGATAATGAAGTATGGCAGTCTTCCCCATTCTAGTTCTACTACTAAATATGTTTCTAGATTTCTCGGCACCTCTGAACTGCCTAAAGGGCTACTCTTCGTCGAGGCCAGCGCTGGTAGCCTACAAGCTTACCTAGATCGAAACAATGAGTCGAGTAGTATAACTTGTCGTATGAAATGGCGTACCCAAGCTGCAGAAGCAACTCAATATACCCATGTCAAGGGCGTCATTCATTCGGATCTACGACCCGAGAACTATCTCCTCCACGCGGATGCTAATGGATTTCTCAACCTCTATCTTACCGATTTTGGTGGCTCGACATGCGGGGAAATCGATGGTGGACATCTTCCAGACTCTGGGTTTTTTGATCCTCGGAAGCCATGGGAGCCTACATGTGCTACGGATATATTCAGCCTGGGGTCGATTTTCTACACTATTATGACTGGCCACTGGCCGTATAAATCTCCGGGGCCATTTGATTCAGTTGAGGAAAAGTGCCGCTATGATGACAAAGTTGATGATCTCTTTGGGCAAGGCAAATTCCCCGCAGTTTTAGATTTAGTTGGCGGCGGTATTATACAGGGTTGTTGGAATGGGGAGTACACGGACATGGAAGCTCTTGTACGTGATCAAGTGCAAGCAGAGGGTCTTGTAGGAGATCTACATACTACACTGGAATAAAAAGCAGTATCAGAAGCAATTATATGTTTTATTTCCTAGCGGCATGTGGAATATCGAAACAAATCAAAATTATAGGCCACTTCCATCTCTTGAGTTGCGGGCGTAGAATTCTGTTTTCGAATCCCTTATGAGCTTGATGCAAATTACTAAAATGATGGGATGGGGCCTTCCTAGGGATTTTTGCAGTTATATTGGCCGCATTTCCCTTTATTCTGCTTGAAGCCATTGGGTTTTTTTACGACAGGTGAATTTCGACGTGCTGGCATCAGGGCAAGGACTGAGCGGGAAAAGTTGAAGGAAGACAGCCTCATCGTGGCAGAAAAAGGGGCAGGCTAAATATCGATATCAAAGAACGACAAAATATCAATAACACAGCGATTGATGGAAAAAAAGGTGGTTCGTAGACGCCTATTTAGCTCCGATGTTAAACACATAATTTTAAAAAACTAAACGCCCCTCCAAAGCTATCCGCTTTTATTTTAAATTCAGTTCTATTATAGACACCGCTTCTAAACCAGGAGTACACTACAATAAAGTTAGCATCCCACCAGGAAAAGGATATATCAGAGGGTAGACTTACGCGTTAACACACCCATCATTCTCGCAGTGGTTCATGATCTGCGCATATCTTCCCCACACCACCTTACCACCGGTCGTGACCAATCCCAACTCGCTAACATTCACCTCGATAACCGTACCCTTCGTCAAAACACCCAGCTGTGTGTACATTGGGTTTTGCGGGTTCTTCTTGACGCTGATGATAGGTAGCTGGACGGTGACACCAAGTTCCGGGTGCTGAATTGGTTGTTAGTACAGGAAATAACTAGCGAGAGTGGGATACTGACAGTAACATTCGCCTTCTTATATCTCAGACCCATAGGGCGGATGAACCTCTCGTACTTTACCGGGCGTCTGGTGAAGTCTGGTCCCACGAATGTCGGCTTGGTGATCATACGCTTCCATCCTGAAAACCCGTTAGCAGCTGTTTCCGTGTCGAGAAATATGGGATTCACGAACCCTTCTTGTTGGTCTTCTTTCCGGTCTTGACAACCTTGAACATCTCCTCCTCAGCGATACCCCTGACCTTTGGTAACGGCACACTGAACTTGGCCGCCTTCTCCTTCCGCTTGTTTTTAACTAGTAATCGTCAGCAAGCCCTTTGAAAACCAGCATGTGTTGACGTACTCGAGCTGCTCAGAGCCTTCGCGTTTGTAGGATTCGATCTGTCGAGAAGATACTGTGGGAGGGGCGTGTTGGAAGGCTCATTTGGTGCCGAGGACTTGACGTTACGCTCCTCGTGCGCCTTGATCTGCTTCTTCATCTGGATCTTCTCATGATGCCTCTTCTTCTGGTATAACTTCGCGCGAAGACCAGTCAAGTTCTGCGCATCCTGCGACTGCTTCTTGCCTTCTCTGGCTGCTCTCTTGCGCGTCTTCTCCTCGTGATCGAGCTTGGGTAGTCCGTTAGTTTATGCGTACTCGTAGGAAGGTCGAGAGGGGGTCATACTCTTCTTCCGTGGAGTTTCCTCCAGCGGTCCATACTGTTTTGGTTGTCAGAATCATTGGCTCTGGGGTAGACTGTGGTGTCCTTACTATTCATTTTGAGGCATTGTAGAGGGTCGCTATCGAGCGACTGCCTGGGTACTTGGATGGGTGTTGGAGAGGTTTGTCGACTGCCAGTATAGTTGACTGGCTGTTTGGGTTGTTGGTCGACTGTCTGGGGTGGTTGGAGATGGAGGCTATCCCACGAATTGCGCCAAGTGCGATAAAAATTCACAGCTTATCGGGGTCATGGACTAACCGTAAACTCGTTAGCGTTGATCAACACCTCAGGCAACGAAAATATCAACGACGACAATCAGAGATATGTTCCAGCCGAACCCCACCTAAAGGTAGCTTTCGCTAAAATTTGCATGTAAAGATACTTATTCTGGATTTCTTCTCTACTATGTTATAACAGTTAATAATTATAAGTTCTTCGTATATACCATAATTATAACTAATTCTATACTATTTAGGAGTAAATAAGTTACAGTTATTACTATATCTCATTAAGTAACTTTACATACAGATTATACAAAAAGCTACCTTGAGTTGGTGATTGGGCCGGCCGAACTACTATCAATCCGAAAGTTGGTGGTTCGGCCTTGGCCAAACTAACCGGCCAGGTTACTGGTTGGGCAGGAACCAGATACAATAAATGGCACTCATTCCTCATTATCCCCCACCTACCTACTTCCTCGGCCACTCTCACAGAATACTCTCATAAAATACACTTCCCTCAAATCTCAACCTAATCTTTCACCATGGCCAAAGTAAGCACCCCGCCCAGGTCTCTCCCAGATACAATTCTAACCCCGCATTTCAGATCACTACCCTCCTCCTCGATTGTGACAACACCCTAGTCCTCTCCGAGAAGCTCGCCTTCGCTGCCTGCGCTGATCTGGCAAACCACATCCTCCAGAAGCACAATCTCCACCCCAATTACACCGGCGAGTCTCTCATGACCGAATTCGTTGGCCAGAACTTCCGCGGCATGCTACTCAGCCTCTGCCAGAAGCACAACCTCCACATCCCAGACGACGAGCTTGCGGGTTACGTCTCCAGCGAGGAAGATGCTGTTATCGCAAAGCTCAATGCGAGCCTGGAGCCGTGTGAGGGTGTGCACGATGCCCTGAAGGAGATGAATGGGAAGTACACGCTGGCCGTTGTATCGTCATCAGCAGGTCGCCGTCTGAAAGCCAGCCTCATCAAGACCAACATGCAAGACTACTTTGGAGACAGAGTGTACAGCGCTGCAACCTCCCTACCTACGCCGACATCCAAGCCAGACCCCGCAATCTACAACTTCGCTGCTCAACAGCTAGGGAAGAAACCGGAGGAGTGTGTGGCCTTCGAGGATAGCAAGAGCGGGACGCTGAGCGCGGTTCGCGCGGGGATCCCTGTTATCGGCTACGTGGGAAGCTACGACGAGGATGAGCGGGAGAAGATGACTGCTCTTCTCAAGGAAAATGGCGCAAAGATTGTCATGCAGCACTGGAGCGAATTTGACGGGGCAATGCAAACCATTGAGAAGGCCAAGCTGTAATGCAGCCGAAATATAGATACCGCACCCTAGCTGTAACACATATCATGCATCATGACGTAATTCCCGCAATTGTCAGGAACGTGCTATTTCCGAAAACAAGACACTCCATCTTCCATGAGAATTTAACAACTTTCCTATTCCTCATGTCTGCTCTCCTTTCTAGTTTTTATTTGTACCTGTCTTGCTTTTCTAGCGTTGTGATAACGAGATGTTATAATATTATGTGTCACGTGATGGTACAGTTTTAGGCTAAAAATAAATATTTATTGTCATAAGCCGCAGTTTGACCTTGGTATTACTGAAGGTCAATATATTACTTTGTAAATTTACAGTTTGCTTTTGGTTTTTATTTGTACCTGTCTTGTCTTTCTAGCGTTGTGATAGCGAGATGTCCGAAGATGCATCAGGGACTTATTTCTTCGACCGGATCCTGAATTTCCGTGATGTGGGAAAGACGATCAATCAGTATACTGGCAAGAGGTTCTACATCCAGTGCATCCCATACTACTATGTACATGTTTCTCATATTGTTATGCCAGACTAGTAGCTGAGGGCCGCTTGTTTCGATCCGCCAGGCCTGGTATGCGCACTTCCCCAACCCCTATTCAGGAAGCTCACATGTTACCCCTCAGACGATGCATCCGTTTCTGACCGCGAAACGCTTCGACATGATGTCGGAATCAAGACGGTCATGGACCTGCGAACAAAGTACCGCTAGCTGGGTTCTCCTTTGGATCAGGAAATTCTGACTCAACCAGGTCAGAGCATGTTAAGCAGACCAAGAAGCGTGAGGGAGACCTCAAAATACCGGCATTGGCGAGGTCTAATGATGCCTTGGCGCAACCGATGGAGATTCCGGGGTTGGAGTACCTCAATATCAATATCAATGGAAAGGGCTTCGAGCGGACACTCTTGTGGAGACTGTCTTTTTGGAATATTTTGTAGGTCATTATTTCTGGCTTATCATTGCGGAACTTGAGTTAGGTATAGTTCATTCAATGGCCGGCTTCAGGAATCCGAGCATGTCGGCCGATGCTACAATGTTTCCCTTACCACCCACAAATTATTACACCAGCTAACATCCTCATTTACCAGCAAGGTTCTAATCCTCATGCTCTTCGGCTACCGCATGGAAGCCATCAGCATCCTCGGCCGCGAAGTCATGAACCCCCGCGGCCTCATCGGACTCGGATACGATACCATCGACTACTGCGGTGCCGAACTAGCAACAGTTTGTCCCCCTTTCCCATTCCCAACACCACATCTAACACCCCAGGCCCTCCACGAATTCGCCACCCCCCGCTACCCCATCCTCGTGCACTGCACGCAAGGCAAAGACCGAACAGGGCTGATCATCTGCCTTCTCCTGCTGCTACTCGACGTCCCCATCGACGCCGTGACGTACGACTACACGCTGAGTGAAGCTGGTTTGCTCCCCGAGAAGGAGGAGAGGATGGTGGAGATTAGGGAGATTGGGTTGACGGAGGAGTTTGCGAGTGCGCCGAGGGAGTGGATTGGGAAGATGAATGAGTATTTGGGGGAGAAGTATGGGGGGACGAGGGAGTATCTTGAGGGGATTGGGGTTGATGAGGGGGTGCAGGCGAGGATTATTGAGGCGCTGTTGGGTTGATGGGAGGCCTGGATTCGATTCTGTTTGTTAGATATTTAGAAGGGCCTATCCTTCACCGTCTCTAACCCCTTGCGTCTCACGTCTAGTCTCCCATCTCTAGTCTCTTACCTCTAGTCTCTCACGTCCAGTATCTCATCACCAATATCTCAACTCTTGTCTCCCAACTCCAGTCTCTCACATCCAGTCCCTCACTTTCCATGGCTAGGATCCACCTTACAAAGAGGCGGGTTTGAAGTGCTATCCCCGTTATCCGAGCCTCTAATTCCCCGTCGATTCCTCGTCAATTCGTCGTCAATTCCCCGTCATCTCCGTAAATTCTCCGTCAACTCCCCGAACTGAAGCGTTATCTCCATCCTCTGGGCCGAAATCACGAAATCCGTTGGAGTTCTCACCTAATCTATCCCTTCCCCGACTGACGTATACAGAGGGCTAACCATACTCACCGCAAGATGAAACAATCATGCTTTGTAATATCAATCTACAGCTACAGAACCACAAGCGATGTCGTCGAGGCCAGACCCGCCCGTCCAGCGAATTTGCATGATGACAAAGCCCAGCCGCCCCACCCAGGGATCGCACCGGATTTAAGAAGCCCCATCCCTCAAACCCGCCTAGCCACATCCAATTCCGAAGGAGTTCGCGTGCGCCGTGTCCGTTTCAGCCAATCACAGCCATCTCTATTCGACACTCTTGGCAAAAGACCCACCAACCAAGCTTTGTCGGCATTCCCACTCCCCGACTCCCCGACATCACGACATCCACACCCATCTTTCGGCGGTGGGAAGTCTCGACTGACTAACCCTCCCCCGCCATTTGCAGGCAGGATCAAGCCAAAGGCGGCAGGAGTTAGTCGCTCGGTACTTCGGCACGTTTGGGGATAAAAAAGGTTGGCCCCAAAGCTGAGGGGAGAACTGACAGAGAGCCACTCGGGAAGAGATATGGACGCCACTACTGTGACTACTGTGACTAACCTGTCCTGTCTCGCATGGCGAGCAATGAGAAGCACGCGGTTGCCTTCGGAATGGGTAATTAAACCATACAGAGCATGTATGGAGAGATATGAAGTATGAGTCGACCGGCATCCTACGAATGCCTACAGGGAAGAGAGAAGGCTTGTCCATCTGTCACGCACAGGGATCATCCGTTCGGGATCCAGAATATACTTAACCTAGTCGTCGCCTCCCAAAGTTCTAAAAGGCTAGGTCCCTGTCCCCAATCCCGTTCCCACTGAGCAATCAATCGCGCTTTGGTCAGATAGCCGTGCCCATCCATATATTCTCTTCCTCCTCCTCTTCTCTATTGCTACCTACTATCATCGCCCTATAGACTCCAGTAAACTTCCTTGCAGCTAGGTCTTACGTTGTGGCGCATCAGCGATGGTCTGACAGACGATCCGTGCCGATCATCTTCAACAGCCACAGCAGCACGGCCACCACAGGATGTCTGACCCGTCGGTTCCACGAGCGACCAACGCGGCGCTTGATCCAGCTGCTGTCGTGAACAGCACGAACCGTGATGAACCACTCGCTGTTGACGGCGAGCAGGGCAGCCGCGCGCGCGAGAGTGACGAGAAAACCGAGAGGGATGAGAAGGATACGGATTTTGAGAAGGCCGAGAGCCATGAGAGCGATGCAGGCTTCGAGAAGACCAAGAGTGCCGCTGAGGCAAAACCGATAGGAGAGCCGCTGGCTCCATATGCCACCTCTGCGAGCGGAGCCTCTGCAGCAACTACTGTGCCAACGGTGGCAGCGAAGAAGCCATGGTACAAGACCCCCAATCCCATGAAATGGGGGTCCGTCCCACCCATCCCTACGGAGAGAGGGGTGTCGAGGGAGGCGACTGCGGGGTGGTTCAGCTTGTTGACTTTTCAATGGATGGCGCCAGTTATGACCGTGAGTGCTCTATATCCGCATGCGCAACTACAATTTCTAACCCTGGATTCTAGGCCGGCTACAAACGACCGCTCGACCAGAACGACATCTGGCTCGTCAACCCCAAGCGCAAAGCAACACCGATGACCGAGCGCATGCAAGCCTCCTTCAAGAGGCGTGCAGAGCGCGGCGACAAATACCCCCTCCTCTGGGCCATGCACGAGACCTTCAAATGGGAGTTTTGGATCGGCGGCTTCTGCCAGTTCTTCGCCAACCTATTCACCGTCTTCGCGCCCTTCACACTACGCTTCCTGATCCAGTTCGCAACCGACGCATATATCGCACAGAAGACGGGCGCACCAGCACCGCATATTGGAAAGGGCGTTGGGCTGGTGATCGGCGTCACGGCTATGCAGGTGTGTCAGAGTTTGGGGATGAGCCATTTTATATACAGGGGCATGATGATTGGAGGACAGTCGCGCGCGGTGATGATATCGTGTATTTTTGAGAAGGCGATGAAGATCTCAGGGCGTGCTAAGGCTGGTGGACGTGCACTTGATGACGATTCTGAGGGAGCGGCCAAGCCTGCTGCTGGGAAGGGTGATGGCAAGGACAAGAAAGCGGGGGAGGAGGGGAAGGAGGAGCAGGCGCCGGGAGTGTCTGGTGATGGTACGGGATGGGGGAGCGGCCGAATTGTTAATCTCATGGCTGTAGACACCTACCGTGTCGATCAGGCATCGGCCATGTTCCATTTGATCTGGACGGCTCCGATAGCCTGCATCCTCACACTGCTTCTCCTTGTCATCAACTTGCACGAGAGTGCGCTTGCTGGGTTTGCCCTGCTTGTTCTCGGCATTCCAGCACTCACTATGGCCGTCAAGAGCTTGTTCGCCCGTCGCAGGGCTATCAACAAGATCACCGACCAGCGCGTGAGTCTAACGCAGGAAATCTTGCAGGCCGTGCGCTTCGTCAAGTATTTTGGCTGGGAGATGGCGTTCCTTGACCGACTGCGCAGTATTCGCGACAGAGAGATCTACGCCATTCAGATCCTCCTGGCGATCCGCAACGCAATCAACGCCGCCTCCATGTCTATGCCTATCTTCGCGTCTATGCTGGCTTTCATCACCTACTCGCTCACCAACAACAACCTCAATCCAGCAAAGGTCTTCTCCTCCCTCGCCCTATTCAATTCTCTACGTATGCCGCTGAACCTGCTGCCACTCGTTATTGGCCAGGTTGTCGATGCATGGAGCTCCGTCAACCGTATTCAGGAATTCCTACTGTGCGAGGAACAGCCAGAAGAGGCAACCTGGGATATGGAAGCAAAGAACGCAGTCGAGATGAACAACGCTAGTTTCACATGGGAGCGCACCGTCACACAAGAAGCAGAGGACCTCAAAGGCAAGCCCGTCAAGCCTACTGCGAAAGAAAAGAAATCCAAAAAGGCCACCGCCAGCGACTCGAACCCCAGCCCAAGCGACGCCAGCTCCGGCGACCTGACCCCTGACTCCGCCAGTACATCAGCCCCACCCCCTGAGCCCTTCAAGCTGCACGACCTCGATATCAAGCTCGGCCGCAACGAGCTCGTCGCCGTGATCGGCGGCGTCGGCAGCGGCAAGAGCAGTCTCCTCGCCGCGCTGGCGGGAGATATGCGCAAGACGAGCGGAGGCGTGGTATTTGGCGCCAATCGGGCGTTCTGTCCGCAGTACGCGTGGATCCAGAATGCAAGCGTGCGCGAGAATATCATCTTCGGGAAAGAGATGGCACAGGGGTGGTACGACAAAGTCATTGATGCGTGTGCGCTGCGCCCGGATCTGGAGATGTTGCCCAGCGGCGATGGGACGGAGATTGGGGAGCGCGGGATTACGGTGTCGGGGGGACAGAAGCAGAGGATTAATATTGCGAGGGCGATTTACTTTGATTCGGATATTGTGATTATGGATGATCCGCTCAGTGCGGTGGATGCGCATGTTGGGAGACATATTTTTGATAATGCGATTTGTGGCCTGCTGAAGGATAAATGCCGTGTGTTGGCCACGCATCAGCTTTGGGTGCTGAATAGGTGTGATAGGATCATTTGGCTGGAGGAGGGGAGGGTGCAGGCCGTTGATACTTTCGCGAATCTCATGGCGAATGACGCGGGGTTCCAGCACTTGATGGAGACTACGGCAGTGGAGGAGCGGGAAGAGAAGAAGGAAGATGAAGAGGAGGCAGGAGAGGAAGTGAAAGACAAGAAGAGCAAGAAGAAGAAGGCTGCGGGGTTGATGCAGGCCGAAGAGCGACAGGCCAAGAGTGTCCCATGGTCCATCTATGCATCCTATATCAAGGCATCAGGGAGCATGTGGAGTCTCGTCCTCGTCCTGCTCCTCCTGGTTCTATCTAACGGAGGTAAGTTGACCCCCCCTCGATGTGTCTACACCCGCTAACCCACGCACCAGCCAACATCGTGACCTCTCTCTGGCTCTCCTGGTGGACGAGCGACAAATTCGGCTTCTCGTCCGGTACATACATCGGCGCGTATGCCGCGCTAGGCGCCTCGCAGGCGCTCCTCATGTTCGGCTTCTCCGTATCGCTAACCGTATTTGGTACGACGTCCAGCAAGGTGATGCTGAACCGGGCGATCACGAGGACGCTGCGGGCGCCGATGGCATTCTTTGACACGACGCCGCTGGGGCGCATCACGAATCGGTTCTCGAGGGATGTGGATACTATGGACAATTTCCTGACGGATGCGATTCGCATGTACTTTTTGACGATTGGGACGATCTTCGCGACGTTTGCGCTGATTATTGCGTACTTCCATTATGTATGTCCCCCTACCTCACTGACTAGATATCACAAATTCTAACTTGATACAGTTCACAATCGCTCTCGTCCCGCTATCCTTCATCTTCGTATTCTCCGCAGGATATTACCGCGCCTCGGCCCGTGAGATGAAACGATTCGAGTCCGTCTTCAGATCAAGCCTCTTCGCAAAATTCAGTGAGGGCCTATCCGGAACCGCGAGCATCCGCGCCTACGGTCTCCAAGACCGCTTCGTCATGAACATCCGCTCCGCAATCGATGAGATGAACAGCGCATACTACCTCACCTTCTCGAACCAGCGCTGGCTGTCTATCCGCCTCGACGCCATCGGAAACCTACTCGTCTTCACGACCGGCATCCTCGTCATTACCTCCCGCTTCAACGTCAACCCCTCCATCGGCGGCCTGGTTCTGAGTTACATCCTCGCTATTGTGCAGGTCCTGCAGTTCACCGTCCGCCAGCTTGCCGAGGTTGAGAATGGCATGAACTCCACAGAGCGCGTGCACTTCTACGGCATGGAGCTAGAAGAGGAAGCCCCACTACACACCATCGAGGTAGCGGAGTCGTGGCCACAGGCCGGCGAGATCGTGTTCAAAGACGTGGAGATGCGCTATCGACCCAATCTCCCCTTGGTCCTGTCAGGCCTGAACATGCACGTCTCCGGTGGTGAGCGCATCGGTGTCGTCGGACGTACCGGCGCGGGCAAATCAAGCATCATGTCCGCGCTCTTCCGACTCGTCGAGATCTCCTCGGGTTCCATCACCATCGACGGTGTGAACATCTCTACAATTGGCCTCCATGATCTGCGTTCGCGCCTGGCTATTATTCCTCAGGACCCAACGCTGTTCAAGGGAACTATCCGCAGTAACCTCGATCCATTCAACGAGCACACCGATCTCGAGCTTTGGTCCGCGCTGCGGCAATCTGACCTCGTCTCCGCAGACGCGACGCTCGATGACAAGGCGCCTGGACGCATTCATCTTGACGGCATAGTAGAGGAGGAGGGTCTCAATTTCTCCTTGGGACAGCGCCAATTGATGGCATTGGCGCGGGCGCTGGTGAGAGGCTCGCGCATCATTGTGTGTGATGAAGCCACGAGCAGTGTGGATATGGAGACGGATGATAAGATTCAGCGCACGATGGCGGCTGGATTCAAGGGCAAGACACTACTGTGCATTGCACATCGCCTGAAGACGATTATTGGGTATGATCGCATTTGTGTGATGGACAAGGGGAGCATTGCCGAGTTAGATACGCCGATAAAGTTATATGAGGCGGGGGGGATCTTTAGGGGGATGTGTGATAGGAGTGGGATTCGGAGGGAGGACTTCGGGGAGATTGAGGAGAAGGAGTAGGGCAGCGTTGGGAGTGATGTTTTTGCATGGGCATATGGCGTTACATAGAAGTTACCAATCTCATGCATTTGGGACATGGTGGGAAAAATACTTCTCATATATCTATTTATTAAAGGCCGTTTAATTCAAAATTTATTTAATATCAGACACACCTCGTACCTTTCATATTTGTATTGAATTGCACGTGCTTGGCAAAATAAAAGTTGTGTGTACGTCATGTCGTCGAGTGGGTAGTTGGCAAAAGCCCACGATTTTAAGCATAGCCACGATTTAAACATCATAGGCAATGACGTCAGTCCCGGCAATCCGAATTTCTGAGCTGTTGCGCCCCGGCAGTCGCAAAAAAACCCTTGTTTTTTACTCTAGTAGACAGTACATATACATGAACACTCGTTAAATTGTCGCCAGGACCCTTACGATGTCCTTCCAGTAGATTTCCGTGCCACTGGGCTATATCAACATCTTTATACAAAACAACGCGCCAAGTCTAAAGCGCGCGCGCATTCTCTCATCGACGACTACAGCTTTTCAGTTATCAGCCAAGCATGTGGGGGTTCTCATATTGGGTACATCCCGCCGCGCACCATCTCCATGCCTCCAAAAGCTTACTTTTCTAACAGGTCTTCCCCGTCGTCTCGGGCCTCACATGGTACGCCCCCTCCCCTCACCACTCCAGCAACCCCTAACACCCCCCAGGCTCGGCATGTTAATCGCCATGTTGGTCGTCTGGACCACCTCCGGACGCCCACACTACCCCTCCATGGACCCCCGCCAAAGAATCGCATACATCTCCGACGTAGGCGCCCAAGGCCTCAAGCCGCTCTTCATCGCCGGCTCAGTCGTCATGACCGTCTTCCTCGACCTATCGCTAGTAGCGGAGCGCTGGCTACGACACCGCGGACGGCTGGCGCGCAACCGCACAATGACGGAGAAGGTGTTTATGTTTCTCTCGATGCTGGGTGCGTTGGTGGGGACGGTGGGGTTGATTTGTCTGAGTATCTTGGATACGCTGCGTCATCCGCATATGCATGATCGATTTCTCATCGTGTTCATGGTGGGATACGTGGTGTCGGCTATCTTTATCTGCGCGGAGTACCAGCGCTTGGGGATTCGTGAGTTTGGTCCAGCATTCGCGTCGGGGGGGGTGTATTGACAGCTACTAGATTTCCGCGAGCATCGTGTGCTGAGGGCGTCGTTTTGGATTAAGCTCTCCTTTATTATCATCGAGGTCGCTTTGGCAATAGGTAAGCCCCCCCAACTACAAAGGAGCGCCATGTGCTAACAAATCCTAGCATTCGGTGTAGAGAGAAGGAAAAATAATTTCGACACGGCCGCCGTCCTCGAATGGACCATCGCCTTCATCTTCACCTTCTACATTCTCTCCTTCTTCATCGACCTGATCCCGGCTGTGCGCACCAAGGAGGGTGTCAGCCAGGAGACGGTTCTGCAGATGGAGGCTAATGACCCGCAGGCGCAGATGCATGAGGATGAGGCGCGCTTGTATCAGGGGCATCATGATGGCCCGAGTTACCGCGGGGATGGAAGCAGACTTGGACAGAACTTTTGAGTGGGGGGGCTTGGATAAGGGGGTAGTTTGGAGATGCTTTGTTTTGTCAACAGCGTGGTCGGGCTTGTAGAGTATAGACGTAAATGAACCGGATGGCGCGAGCCAAAGGCCATTTCATTGTCACTTCAAGTTGGGCTTCTTGGAAATGAAGGGCCGGGTGTTTAGTGGGAGCGGGAGTGGTCAGGCGTCGAACCTTGTAATATAGAAGGCGGTTGAAAGGCAGTAGAATCACAAGAAATAGTCCATCCATATGGAAATAAAGCTTCAGCGCCATCAAAGTCCTCTAATTGATACACACCATACTACTACTACAATGCTCCCATATTTGTGGCCAGACTTAAAACCGCATTACAATCCCTCCCTCTCCCTCCTCCCAGCGCCCAAACACCACGACTCCACCTCCCAAAATAGCAGAAAACAAAACAAACGTCCCGCAATCTCACTTCTGACACCGCCACCCCATTCAATCAATCAATGTCCATCCCACCCTCACTCCCCTCCTCCTCCGTCAACCCCAACAACGCCTTATCCACATCATCCAGGTCCTCTTCTTCCTCCGCCTCCTCCTCCGCCTCGCTCGCCAACCCCAACAGCGCCTTCTCCATCTCATCCAAATCCTCCTCCGTCGTCCCGGCCTCCTCTACCGTCGCCACCGGTTCCTCAACATGCGCTTTATACCCCCCCTCGCCCCACCTATCCAGCCTCCTCCCCATCCTCCTAAACGCCGCCCCATATGCAGCCATCTCCTCCCCGAAATCATCATCCTCACTCTTCAACTGCACCAGCCCGCCCACACCCCTCTCCCTGAACGGTCCGAGCGCTCGGCCGAGACTCTCCTCACTCTCACTATCCTCGCACATCTCCTGCATCGCTGCTGTGCGGTGGACAGCTCTTAGGATTGCACCCTCCATCCGCCGCGCCTTCCGCGCGTTGTGGTGAACTCGTCGTAGTCCGCGGGAGAGGATGTAGTTGACGCGCTGATTCCTATTATGCTCCACGGCAAGCTGATGCGCAGTAAGCGGCCTCGTGCGTCGCGCGGTTGGTGCCTGGCCCTCTGGCGCCTCGCGTGGTGCAGGCGACGATCCGCCATCGACCTGGTGCTTGAGCGTACCACCACGCGTGCGTGCCCCGCTCAGGCCGTGGACGCGCAGGTTAGATCCGCCTCTTGGCGGCGTTGAGCGCGCGCTATCAACGTCGGAATCGTATTTCGAGGCGCGCGTGCGCAGGACCGCCGAGGGGCTGGCACCAACATCGTCGGGGCCGAGGTTGAGCTTGGGCTTTGGGCCGCGCTTGGGTGGTCCATAGTCAACATGCAGGGCCGCTTGATCAGCCTCGATGATGCGCTTGCGCTCGCGCATCTTAGCTTCGCCGTACTCCGTCTCCTCGGGGGTGTCGACGTTCTCGAGGGTCATCTCGGCGTCGTTGAGGGTCGTGAGGGCGGGGACGCCTTGGTTGGAGACACCAGTGCCGTAGTCGATGCCGGCGCCGAAGGGGTTCTCTTTACACCCTTCTTCCGTAAAGTCCGACTCGAGGTAGTGCCACATCAGCCAAAGGAGGGCACGGGCGCGGGACTTGCTGGAGAGCGTTGGGCGCATGATTAGGTCGAAGAAGTCGCGACCCGGGGGGAAATGGAGTTCGGTGACGCGGGCGGCGTACTGGGCAAGAACGAAGATCAGGTTTACGGGATTGGTGCGTGGTATGGGTGTGTCTTTGATCTTGTCGATTGAGTTGGGCTCAAAGCGGTCCTCTGATGCGCCCTTCAGGATCGACTTCAACCGTGGGGCATCCTGCAGCTGTTTGTAGGAATTCGGGTCTTGTTGTGCTTGTAACGACGGGATGGCATGGTATGTCCGTAGCTGTGCACGCATCTCTGGAAAGACTGGGTGTTTGTTAGCAATGTCACGGTTTTGTCGTGGGGTATAGCTTACAATTCAGAGTCGTGTTCATCCTCCCAAGGTTGACCAGAAGGCACACCATAGCCATATTCTTCGCCGGCTCATGCTCGCTCATCAACTTATCCCTCAGAATCTTGCTCGTCTTGCTACTCCTCGCCATCGCATCGATGTATAGTTCCGCGAAGCTCTGTCGCCCCAGTTCCGGATCATAGCTATTGGTGAAGCACTTTGTTTCATCATCAAAGATATTCCACAGGAATTCATACTGAATATCCTTCCTCCACAACGGCTCCCCATCATCCTTCTTCAGATGCCGCACCTTGTGCCCACTGTATCCCGCACCAGCACTCGCCTCCTTCTGCGCCGCGGCCCCCTTTGCAGCTCGTCCCTTCGCGCCACTCTTCCCGCTCCCCTTCCCTGCTGATGGCTGTGGTTTTGGGTTCTCATCTTCCGTCATATCGGCGTCCTCGCGCTTCTGCGGCGATGAGGTCGGTGCCGACTCGTTGTCGCCCAGGACGTGCTGGAGCGTCGTTCGTGGATCGGCGCGTGTTGGCGACGACGCTGCGGTGCGGTGATCGTCCATTTCGGAGGCTTCGATTATAGACCCGGGCGAGCGGCCGACGTAGAGGTCCGTCATGGTTGTGGCTTGGTGTAGATGTCTACATCAAGAGTAATTGGGGTTAGTTTAGGTGAGCCTTTGACGTGCGGACCCCATCTGGTCCAGCCGCGTTCGTCTGTTCCAAGGTGCAGACCACCGCGATTACGGCAACTTCCGGGGCTGATTGTTCACTGGTTGCCTCAATATCACGACGAAGTCATCACCGTTAATCACGCATAAAAGAGCATCGTATAACTTTAGGATCTAATCAATTGAATGAATGCTATTTACTCGCCCTAAACAATAACTCAAACTTTTACCTATTGAATACCAGTCTACTGCGACTTGCTGTAACGTACATACAAAGCCACACATCCACTGATAACAGCCAGAAACAGCACCTTCTGGAAGATGCTGATCCCCTCCGACGACGGTGTCTTCATCGTATGAGTGTCTGTATCGACAATATCATCGCTTTCGTAGCCTGCGAGGTTGCACAGAACGGATCAGCGGGTCCAGGGAAGCTACAATTCTAGATATGTTCAGGAAGGGTAACGGGTTTAAAGGTCGACATGCAGACCTTCTGCGGGGACCTCGAGCTCGCCGCTCTTGGTAATGGTGACGCTCTCCTTGGGCTTGTCGCCGCTGCCCTTGGGCACGTCCTCGATCTTTTGGACAATCTCGTAGCCCTCAAGGACCTCCCCGAAGACGACGTGCTTGCCGTCGAGCCAGCTGCGGGGTGTTAGTTGGCTCGTTTGCTCAATGGATGTTGGAGGGGGCCCTACCTGGTGATGGCGGTGGTGATGAAGAATTGCGAGCCATTGGTGTCCTTGCCTGCGTTGGCCATGCTGAGAAGGCCAGTCTTGGTGTGCTTTAGCTTGAAGTTCTCATCCTTGAACTTGTCGCCGTAGACTATCCCAATTAGCCAGTCTACCTCTCCTACATCATGTCCATTACTTACTCGACTTTCCGCCGGTACCATCACCCCTGGTGAAGTCACCACCCTGGATCATAAAGTTCTTGATAACACGGTGGAAGCTCGACTTCTCAAATCCAAAGCCCTTCTCGCCAGTAGCGAGAGCGCGGAAGTTCTCAGTCGTCTCCGGGACGGTCTTGCCGTAAAGGCCCATCACGATGCGGCCGAGGGGGACATCGCCGTGGGAGACATCGAAGTAGACCTTGTGGGTGATCTTCGGGCCCTTGGAGGCCGTAGCGGTCTGCGCGAAGAAGAGGAAGGCGGCCGTGAGGATGAGTAGCACAGAGACTACGCTGCGCTGGAGGGTGAACATCTTTGCACAATTATATCGTGGATAAGAGATGTTGTGGTTGTTGATTGAGAAGGAAGTGGCGGGGAAGACGACACCAAAGACGCCTTTAAGCTCTGACCGCATGGGGTCGCCCTGGTTTCACATAGGTGTTCGATTGGCATGCTGGTGCAAAAGCACGTGACCGAGAGCTATTCGTGGTGGTCCGTGCGGCAAAACCGCGGAAGCCGAAATGTTTCTTGAGGCTCTACAGAATCCCGACGACAGTGCAGCAGAAACGAACGCCAATTGTCGCCAATTGCAATTCCTCGAACTCGCAGACGTGCGAATTTACCCCCGAAACATCTCTCACCATGGTAGGCCCCCCGTCTTCCGAGGCCCTCAACCGCAACCCCCCGCCCTCGACCTCCTCCCCAACTCCAAAAAATGAAGTACAGCACGGCTAACCCCCCATCCAGGTCTTCCTCCTCGCCGTTAACTTCCCGGAGTCTAGAATAATCACCATCGCCCTCCAATCCTTCTACGCGCTTGGCCCGCAATCCTGCGCACGGCTGCTCGCAAAATTCAGCATCCACCCGCGTGCGCGCATCGGCGACATCCCACAGCGCACCATCTCTCAGCTGACGGCGGAGTTGTCGAACATGACGATCGAGAATGATGCGAAGAGGAAGATGAGGGAAGATATTAGTCGGTTGAGAGATATGGGGAGTTATAGGGGGAGGAGACATGCGATGGGGTTGCCGGTTAGGGGGCAGAACACGAGGTCGCAGGTATGTTTGCTCTTTGTGATCGGTGGGATAGTGAGAGGGGATAGAGGCTAACGGGAAACAGATTGTGACGTCGTCGAAGCTGAATAAGGTTGAGCGGGCGAGGTGAGAGTGGGGAAGTGTATGACTTGGTGGATATAGATGGGATGGCGTTAGAAGGCGTGGAATGTATTGTACTGTACGATACGAATCAATCTATATTATATATACGCTATATACTATACTGTGGATCCTGAATTCTGTGCCAAAATGAGAATCTTCCGGTGTCTGGCACGCTTTTCCTCTGTTGTGAGAGGCTGTCCTGTCGACTTCGCCCGTTGGAAGTTGACTCGACACCTCCGTAGATCTAGACACTGGCTAGCCTCGAAGGCTACAGAGGGTGGGTTGGATCGAAGATGGAGGAGCCTCGCTACTAGTTGGAGAAAGGAGACTGTATTAGCTCGCAAGTCTCATCGTTAGAAATAGGAGATAGCAATTGAACGTTTTGTCTCCTCCATCTCATAAATCTGGAAGTTCAGCTCTCTCTTTTTTGTCTGCTGCCGCGAGATCTTGGTCCAGTCGCTCAGATCGTATATCCGATTCTGCGGCCACATGGGCGAAATCTTCATTCTCCATGCACGCGACTTCAAACATGCTGGCTAGGGCCCCTATGTCCTGTTCGGTGGCAGAGATCATCTCCTCTAGCTTGCGTCTGTAAGTGACTAGGGCCCCTCTCTCCCGCCCGATAGCAGAGTTCTTCACTATGAGCTTGCGGCTACGAGTTGCCATGAACCCAATCTTTGCCGCCGATGTCTAAAGACGCCCTTCCTGTTCAAGGGATGTCTCCAACTCCTTTTTTTCTTGGGCCCATATCCAGGATTTATTCTCTGCGTCTATCTCTACGTCGTTGACTCTTTTCTTCTCTGTCGAGCGGCTATAATCATACAAACAGAAACATCATTTCGAATCAGTATGTGACGATCTGCATTCTTATATAGGACTTTTATTTAATTCTCTTGCCTATATATACTCATCCGCACGAGACTATCTAGTAACATCAGTCTCCTTGACGCCAGTCACTCAGGAGGCAGAATTGCCTCATAGAACCTCAGCCCTTAGGAAGCCTCGACAACACAACTACTCAAGAGGTAAAACCTTCACACAGGAGTTGAGCTCCGACCCGGGGAAGAAGGGCCATTGTCCAATCCAACCATGCCCGAGTCCTCTTGTAGGTAGATTTGCTATCGCCAATAGCCGTTGTCATTCTGAGCCAAGTCGAGTATCAATGGCTACTTGCTCTCAAGGGTATCTTGGCGTCCTCTGACTTCATACGGCATAGGAGCCGGACGTGCTCTTTATTTCGTCACACGATCGTAACTTCGTTCAACTGGCAATCGATGGACTGCTTGCGGTGCCTCCGGCCTTGCGAAACCTCCCCTGCATCCAGCATCGATACATCTTGAGCTGCTTGGCGCGATTGACAAGCAGTCTGCGGTCCACGCCCAAGCTGACAATCTCAAATCCCGGGGCAGCAGACCCATCGTCGCCAGCAGACGCACCCTCGCCCGACCAAATCTTTTCCAGCTCGTCCTTCTCAAAGAAGTAAACCCTCGTGCCATCCCCACGAACATAAAAGTTCTCCTCCATGTACCGGCCCTTCTTGAAGCGGACCTGGGCCAGGTCTCCACGGCCGTAGTCCCGGAATAGCACCTCGCCGCCTGGCTTCAGTACGCGGGAGATGTTCGACACAGCCTGCTGCCACTGCGTCGGCGAGAGAGCGGAGAATATGAATATCATCAGGACGACATCTACAGAGCCCTCGGCGAGTCCCGGCGGGAGTTCTTGCCCCGCCGCATCCCAGACGTCGGCCTGGATTTGACTCGTATTATAGGCATCATTCTCACGCATCACTTCGACGGCTATCTTGGAGAAATCGCAGGCATGGATTTTAAGGTTTGGATTTTGATTATTTGCAATAATAGGAAAGGCGGTGTTGCCAGCACCGGCACCGACCTCAAGGAGCGTGCAGGGACCGTAGTCTGCGAGCGTGACTTCGGCAAGCACGGGGAACTCCTGGCGAAGCCACTTGCGGTCTTTGAAGAAATTGGACGTGTTGTTTTTATAGAACTGGTTCCACCACTTAGCGGGATCGGAGTTAAATCTGTCTGAAGGGAGCATTAGCTAAGATTCTTGAAAATTTGTGATCAAAAAAGTAATGCTTTTGACTTTATATCAGATAGGAGCGAAAGACGTTGCTATGTTTGTATCATTCAGGGATCCGTAGACCTCAGATGAACTATGCATTTTGAATCATCATGAAAGTGGTGTGCAAAAAGAAAAGATTGGAGGAAACTCACTCTTGTCAAAATCAGAAACCGGAGCTTCACGCTGCTTAGCATATTGTACTTCAGAATACTCCTTGTAGGCATCATCCGTTTCCACATGGTCCCACGCGTTAAATTCAAATACGTTATCCTCCTCTTTGAGTAACCGCGATCCAAACTGGAAAGGGTCGGTTCGTTTCATGTTGTGCTGAGGGTCATGAGACAGATGTGCGGGGACGTCCCCACCAATAGGCTGAGCCTGCTCACTCTGCTCCTGTGCAACTGGCACAATGGGAGTGTCCACCGGAATCTCCATGTCCGCACCCATCTCGAAAAGCAGTAGTCGCTCTTGAAACTTCAAGAGAAACTAAGGCTGTTTGTCGTTGGAGATTTGGGTTCGTTGAGAGTATTATGGAAAAAGGTTTTGTCAAGAACACAGAAACTTTTTGTCGTATTTAAGGTGCGGCTCATTATGTAAGCGAGATTCGGGAAAGGAAACGGACAGGGGTCAGTTAGCTGGACGATGAGCTTATCTGAATGCTTCCAAAAAATCGCAATGTTTTTTGTTTGCGACTTTATGTGTACATTACTGGGGCGGATTATCTAGCATAATGAAAATTGTTTTTTGAAGCGATTGTACAATAACTCTCTTTTTTTCCACCTTCCACCATGGCGTGTCCAATTCCACTTCGAGTTATACGCCGCATTTCCTCTCTCAGAACCCAGAACTTCCGCCCAGTTGCGCCAATCCGAAGAAGCTTTCTCACCCTCCCAGGCTCCGAGCTCATTAGTCTGAAGGAAACCCGGATACTCCCCTACGAATCTTCGAGTTTATATACCCTGATCGCCGACGTGGACCGCTATTCAAGCTTCATACCTTACTGTCAAGAATCCCGAGTCACAAAGTGGTCAGAACCAGATACCAAGGGGAAGAGATGGCCCGAGCAAGCAGACCTGAAAGTTGGATGGGGAGGATTTGAGGAGACATTTACAAGCAAACTCAATTGTGTCTCAGACACCATCGTCGAGGCCCTCGGAGGTGATGCTGTGCCCGCCGTTTCAAGACAACACTCACTTGGGCACCTTTCGAGAATAGAGTCTCCTGCTATACCCAATAACATCTTCAAGCGGTTATCGACTAGGTGGACGGTGAAGCCTCTCTCAGAACAATCCGCTACGCCTGGGGTGGCTCGCGTTCTAACAGAGGTGAACCTGGCAATCGAATTTCAGTTCTCAAACCCATTGTATGGATCTCTGAGTAAAGCGGTTGCTCCGAAACTGGCAGAGGTTATGATTGAGGCGTTTGAGAAGAGGGCGAAGTTGTTGCTGGACAGCCCAAGGCAGGGCTAGGAACTTGATGGAAGGTTGGTATGAGAGGCTACAACGAAGAAGGCAACGATTATGAGTGTGCTGCATATAGATGGCGTTGGGGGGTCGGTTCCGAAAACCTATAATACTGTACATACAAATTCCAACATTCGGTCTAACTGATGCAAACTTCCTACACGTGTAATATAATCCTCGTATATCAATTGACATCATTCTCATATAATAACAGGTCGTATAAATAGTCATCAAATCTAAATCCTCCAACAAGGGTATAACAACTCCATATATCCCAAATGCTACATCGATAAATAAAGTCGTAAAGTTGCTACATATTCCTCCCATCCCTCCACGTGTCGGCGAGACATAAACGCTCTAGGTCTACCTCTTGGAGCGTCGTGACCAGAACCTGCGATCTCGACTTGGCTGGTGCAGTTCTGAGTCGGCTGTGCTCTACCAGACCATGGCTGCGTAGAGCCGTCGTCCATGACGGCCCCCGCCCCTTAGTTTCTTCAAACGTGGCTAATATTTTGCCAAAAAGCATCATGCTCAACCCTTCTTCGCCCTTTTTTTCGTTAGAAATTGCCTCATCAGATCACCAGGCACTTGTTGCTCACCTTCCCTTCCCACTCTTTGTAGGTTTGCTTCCACCGCTTCCAAATAGACTCCAAGATGATTTCTCGGTCTTCTTCTTCTTCGGAACATTGTCATCCACCACCATAATACCCGCGGGCATTCCACCAGGACCAGCATAGCCTCCATCTGGGGGTGGTGGTGGAGGCCCGTCTCGCCTCCTTGGCGGTGCCTTCTGCGAGTGTCGTTTCCCATGAGGTTGGGGAACCTGCACCGGCGGTGGGCCAGGTTGCGGCTTTGGAGGCTCGGGCATAGGCCACATGTGCATTGTAATTGCCCAGTCGGGTTCAATCATCGTCTCCCATACTTGGGGGAGAATAATCTCGCCATTAGGTCCAATCAGGTCATAATGGCCTTCCTGGACATGAGGGCCAATGACCTCCACGTGAAGGAATGCTTGTCGAATGAGATCTTCCATGCCCTATTACTGTTAGTAGATATTTACACCAGCGAACCGAAAAACTTACTGCCCATGTTTGGCAAAGGTGGTATGGGAAACTGAACTTGCGGCCGACAGCATCCTTGAACTTAATCGGCTTCTTCTTTTCATCCTTCGGTGGGGCAGCCAAAGCTTTTGCGGCGTCCACTTCAGCCTTAGCCACCTTAATCTCCTCCTCAAATTTGGCCTTCAAATCTGCTTCGTACTTGTTCTTCGCGTCGGCTTCAGCTTTTACGGCGTCTGCCGCAGCCTTGGCCACCTTGATCTCCTCCTCAAATTTGGCCTTCAAATCTGCTTCGTACTTTTTCTTCGCCTCGGCGTCAGCTATTGCCTTCGCCGCATCGTCCTTTTCCTTCTGCACGGCGGCAACCTCAGCGTCAAACTTGGCTTTCGCGTCGGCAACTTCCTTGGCTCTTGCCGCTTCTTCCATCGCTGCCTTCATCTTGGCCACTTCCTCGGCGACCTTTTTATTTGTGGCGGCAGCATGTTCGGCGTCATCCTTTGCCTTTTGCTCTGCCGCCACCTTGTCGTTGAAGAGTCTTCGTGATTCTTGAAGTTGCTTCTCGAGTTCAGCCAACTTCTTCTCCACTTCGGGGTCGACTACAGGCGCGGGAGGTGGTGCTGGAGTCGCCGGCGCAGGTGCCGGGGCTGGAGTTGCCGCAGGCGACTCGTGGGGAGGCTGGACTGGCTGAGAATAGTGATAATAAGGAGACTGGCTTCCCGATGTTCCTTGGCCTTGATGCGGCACCCCGTATTGAGGGTAACCGCCGTATGGTGGCGCTTGCCCGTATGGCATCATTTCATGCCCACCAAAGCCGCCAGGTGGCTGCTGGCCAGGAGGATAGTGCTGACCTGGCGGATAGTAGCCGTGCTGGCCACCCGCGCCGGCTGGTGAGAAGGGGTTCTGGGGATATCCGTGCGAGCTAGGAGGCGGCCCGAACGGCACTACCGACCCAGCTGCTCCGGGAAAAGGTGGTGGCGGCCCAGCTCCAGTGTAGCCGGAGGCAAAGCTTTGCGGGTATCCTGCCGGGGGCGGAGGCGCCCTGCCGACATATTGAGGATTTTGCGGTGGGTAGCCTCGGCCATAGCCCGGGTAGTCTTCTATGGACGCCACACTCGATGGCGGGTTCGGCCTTGGCCGATGCGCGCGGGGTTGCTGTTGGCGAGAGCTGTGGTCAGACGACGATGCCTGTCTTCGAGAAGAGCCTCTGCGGATCGAGGGAGCGGGCTGGCTCGAGTCCCTGTATATCGGCTGCTGTCTGGAACGGGGAGCAGACTCTGACGTCTCGAGGTCGTCGGAATATATTGGATCCCATGTATCGTCTAGAAGGTCAGAATCTTCCCGGCTATCGATGGTATTTGAGACATGGACTCCAGTACCTGTTGAGCTTCCGTCCGTGTAGGATGATTGTGAGCTATTCGACGGGGAGTGGTGGTTGTCGAGATCGATTGTTACAGTTCTGCGCAGTGACGTTAGTGGGCAGTGCGGGGTCTCGGGGCGGTGAAAGTGCCGTGGGATGTTGATGTCTGCGTTGGGCCTTGGGGGGACCGTCTTATTAAAAGGAAAAGGAATGTATGACTTACGGCGGCATTTGTAATTCGGTGTAGGGTATATCTCCAAGTCGCGACCGTCTCCTTGGGGGAGAGTCGAGACGGAGATATCCTTTTTGTGTTTATAATCCCTGGCGTTGACACGCAGGTATGGGTCGGCTGCAACAGGCTACGGCTGAAATGTGGATTTTTTTTCGCGGTCGATATGTAAGGCGCCAACAACTGGCTAGATCTTCTTGACCGCCAAATACTTGTCGCGCGAGTAAAACGGCGAAACAGCAGGCAGGTAAACGGTGATCGGTACAGAGTTTGGTGTGTTGTTTTGTTTACTTTTGATTGTTTGGTACTCGTGGGGATGTGGGGCCGAGACGTCAACAAGGTACATGCGATCGATTTGTGAGTGATCGGTATTTGCTTTTTGCTTTTTGTCGCGGGTAGATGGATATAGCGCGAGTATGGTATATTCGATGACGACTACTTCGTAACGGCGTTGCTTTGGGGATGGTTGACGGGGTAAAAAGTGTGTCAGGACGATATCTGCACTGGGATGCGATTATGGTTAGTGAGGGGTTTCAATGTGAGTGGTCGTGCACCTGAAGTAAATAAGGGAAATGGGGGAAGGGGGCGGGTGATGGCAATTAAGACACCGTTGGCAAGGCACCACCATGGTCTACAACAACAAAAAAAAGCCCGAAGACGGCGAAATCGAAAAGAAATTCAGTGGATTCCCGACAAACACTTGTTTAACATCGGCCTTCCCGTCAGTTCATCAACAAGCAAATGGCTCGGGTGGGAGCCGTCGTTGGAATACTGTAGACAGCTGGGATTGTTTTCGAATAAGACAAACCTTTTTCGTGGGTTGATGGTCTATCAAGGTAGATATATAAAAGTATGCTGTACTTGACCACCTCGCGATCAGTTTAAAAATGTAGCGAAGAGGTATCCTCGGTCTGTGGTTTCCAAGGGTTTCCAAAAGATAATAATCAGTGTAACGGGTGACTCCAAAAGGTGGTTCTGTTTTGTCTCCTCTGGTCTTTGGGCAGCCTCCGGGATATGTGGCGAAGCACTGTCCTGTTGTGGATGTGGAACTGCCAAACAATAATACTCGCAGGATATGCGATGCTGTTGAGAGAGAGAGAGAAAAAAAGAGTCCGTCCTATGGGGTGGAGTGTCCGTTCGTGGGCCAGGCAGTCCGGTATTTGTAGGGATAAATGTAAGGCTCCTTTTCCGATCCTATGGCCTTTTCTTTGGGAATGAATATAGTTTTCTGAAAAGATTCCTGAAGGTCACGAACATATTGGTTCTGAGAGATTCGCCTTGTGATTTGTGTGGTTGAGGAACAACCCAAATGTCAAAAAGCCTTGTGGATTGTGGAAAACACTTATACACTGCGGTACAAATACTGTGTGAGAGGGTGCTGGCACAATATCAATTTGAAGAGTTATTGACATTTTATTTCGTGGCCGTTCCTGTCTAATATACAGATGCCAACGCCCAAGCTCCACCAAGGATTGCCCGGCCACAGTGATGAAAATTTGCTGTCATCCAAAAACAGCACACAAGAAAATCTGGCAACACCTGAATGTGACTCAATATGGAGCCCAGTGGATCTCATCAAGGAATCTACACGATATAGGGAGCTGGTATTTGCTGAATTCGGTGCGTTGGGCAATTTGCGCAACAGCCCAAGGCCACGCATTCCAAGGCAACAGGGATTAATTGTCGGAGAAAGCGCCCCGGACCAGATCCAATCCAGTGCCTTGGAACCAGGTAAAACAGTCGTCGAGGCTCACCGAACAAAAAAACTGCCGCCCAAGATCAAGGTTGATGCCCAAGCCTTCCGCGATCCTGCATGAAAAGAAAGCCACATCTTCTTTTGGCCCTATCAGGCCCCAACGCCCAAAAGTACTTCCGGCGCGATCAGACATGCCACGTACTATAACAGCTAAACAAAATCCGCTCCTTGGCACAATGCCATCACCGACTAACGCCACGAAAGTCGTAGTTGTGGCAATTGGGTCCACCATCATGGTCTGACCGAATTGTCTCGATTTTCGGATCGAGACGCGATCGTCAGCCCTACATCCGGGTCTTCAGAATACAGCGCTCATCAATCAGCTCCGTACCTTGCGTGGATATTCCTTGCCCGCATCACCGTACCGAACTAACGGATGGTTTTGACTACGTCTCGGTCAAGTAGTTCTCGTGCTGCGATCAGCTCTGCTGCGTCATATCCCTCCCAACCCGCTTCTCGTGCGACGCTACGGCGCACAATTTCTGTAAGTTTGGCGGTTGCAAGCTGGTTAAGGCTCTGTATGGTTTTGAGGCTGAGTGTTGAATCAGCCTTGGACTTATTCGATCCTTCCGACAAGGTAAGCATTGCACGAGAAGTTGCCTGTCAAAGGTTAGTTTTCGTGTAAATACTATTTATATCTGGGCAACATACAAGCTTCAGGCCGTAAAAGCCCCTGAGATAGTCGTCGCATAGCTCGATACTTCTTGAAAACCTTCGAATCGACTCCGAGAGGTACTTTTCGGTGGTATTATCCTTCCCTGTGCTTCCATCGGTCCCAGCGGTGGTAAACAGGAGCTCTCCAAGTCTCGCGTGTATCTTTCAATAGTTAGCCAATAGATTTATACAGCATTTTATAACATCCTTACATTCCAAGCGTTCGGTGTTATTAACAGGACCTCTTCCAGAGCAAAGATGCTCTGCTGATATAGTCCTTGGGAAGCATACAAGTCGCTGAGTTCGGCCCAGGCTTCCGCATCGGTTGGAGAACAGTCGAGAAATTCAGCAAGAGCTGAAATGGCCTCTACTTGTTTTCCCATCGACTTCAGGAGAGCTATGCGCCGTTTTGAAACAGGCTGTGGGGAAGTCAGCTACATCTCCTTTAACGAGGTATGCGGGCAAACAAACCATATTGCCCGGGTCGCTCTTGAGTATAGAATCGTATTCCGTTAGAACTCTTTGCAACTCAGTATCATTCTCCGCTGTTGCTTCCTGGTATAGTCCTTGTAATGCCATGATCCTCTCATTAGTTCCCCCAAACCTGCTCAACAGCCTGTCCAAGCATACGCGGGCCGACTGCTTATCGCCAGTGCGGAGGCATGATAGCATGAGATTTTCGTAGGTTGTCCATAGTTCTGGGGTTTCTGGCGCAGCATATACGGATGAAAGAGAGTATGGAGCGATCGACGATGGGGTCTTCGAGAGTAGCGCAGGAGCTTGTTGGGACAATTTCAGAGCTACCGAGGGCGGCAGATGCGCTGGAGGGTGGAGAATTGACGAAGACATATTCTTTGCGTAGAGCTATCCGTTGAAATATAATTCCAGGAGATGCGACAGCTTATATTAGACTGATGAGGCACAACTGTAGGAGGTGAGGTTGATGGTACATAGTGAACCACGGAGAGGGTGCACGGTCCACCAAGGTAGCGGGCCGCGTTCTTCGACCGTGATGCACCCAAGACCTGTCTCGTTTGGTGGGGCAACATCTTCGAGACGGCGATAATGTGCTGTTACAGTGTATTGAGGCAACAAATGGTCTAGGAATTCGCCGACACTTTCTTATAATATTCTATTTTGAGGGGCTGCCTTTGGAAAGGGAAATACGAAGCGCGTGGCACTCTTTCCCCCCCCATCCCGTTCGTTGATATCGGGGCGCTTGAACAGCTCTCATGGATATCGAGGGAGCACCCTGTGACAGAGCCTCAAGATGTACCTCCTTGCCACTCATAATGAAAGCTACCGAGAGCTTTACTGACCCGTCCTAGGTTTGAAAAATCTCTATACGACCTCATAAGAGGATTGCGGAACCATAAGGGCAACGAGAAGGCATACATACAAAACAGCTTGAAAGAATGTCGGGCAGAAATCCGTGGGCAGGACATGGGTTAGTGTATACTCTACGGCTTCCATACAGCTATACTGACTGTCCCTTTAGATGTCAAGGCCACGGCTTTGCTGAAGCTTGTCTATCTCGAAATGTTCGGACATGATATGTCCTGGGCTTCCTTCCATGTCCTTGAAGTCATGTCCTCCGCCAAATATATACAAAAGAGGGTTGGCTACCTCGGAGCCGTCCAAAGTTTCCGCCCTGATACAGAAGTGCTAATGTTGGCGACAAATCTGTTGAAGAAGGTGCATATCGTCCATCTTATGAGCTGAGAACTATACTGACACCATTGCAAGGACATCGTCTCCGCATCCCTAACGACAATGTCTCTCCCAATTATAACTTTACCTCATATTATCACCTCATCTTTAGCCATGTCCGTGCTATCCGATTTACTTCCTCGTTTGACACACTCCAGCCCAACGGTTCGGAAAAAGACAATCGTTACCATATACCGCCTGGCCCTCGTTTACCCCGAAACGCTGCGGCCGGCGTGGCCCAAAATCAAAGAACGTCTGATGGACGACAACGAAGACTCCGGTGTTACTGCGGCAATTGTCAATGTAATCTGTGAGCTTGGATGGCGGCGTCCCCAGGATTTCCTGCCGTTAGCCCCGAGGTTGTTCGAACTCCTGGTTGATGGAGGGAACAATTGGATGGCAATCAAATTAATCAAACTTGTCAGTCGCCATGAGTCTTTATTTTTGGGAAACAATACTGACTTGACTAGTTTGCGACGATGACTCCGTTGGAGCCTCGCCTGGTTAAAAAACTATTACCCCCTTTGACATCGATCATCCGGACTACGCCTGCAATGTCGCTCTTGTATGAATGCATCAATGGCATTATTCAAGGAGGAATATTGGGAGGGACGGACGATGATAGCGAGGATGAGATTGCTACTTTATGTGTCACCAAGCTTCGTGGTATGATAATGGTTGAAGGCGACCCCAACTGTAAGTATCGCCCCTTCCATGAATACGAGCTAGCCCTAACAATACTCAGTGAAATACGTTGCGTTGTTAGCCTTCAACCAGATTGTATTGACTCACCCATATCTCGTATCACAGCAAGAAGATGTTATAATGGACTGCATAGACAGTCCAGATATGTCCATCAGGCTGCGAGCACTGGATTTGGTGGTGGGGATGGTCAGCAGCGATAATCTCATGTCTATTGTTGGTCGATTAATGCGCCAATTACGGAGCGTAACTTCGACGGATTCTCAGGATAGCGGTTCACCCAGTCCAGCTGCATTCGATTCTGACGATGAAAACCCAGAGGTAAATATGAGATCTAATCGGAACGCCGCTACATATAGTCTTCCAGACGACTATAGGAATGATGTTATTCTGAGGATTCTGAAGATGTGCTCAAGCAACAATTACAGCAATCTTGTTGATTTTGAGTGGTATATTGATATCCTGATTCAACTCGCCCGCAACGCGCCCAGGCACATTCCAACCTCTGCTGCTGACTCACATACTCTCGCCAGCGACTCTGGAGAGTCAGATGTGGCTGAAAACATAGGAAATGAGTTACGGAACGTTGCCGTCAAGGTTAAAGCAATACGTGCTAGTGCTACAAGAGCTGCGGAATCCATAATTGTGGATGGTTTGCACGGGGCAGTATCCCAAATTGCCGAGAAGAGAGGCATCTTACGGCCCGTGACATGGGTTGTGGGAGAGTACGCTTCATATCTCTCCTATCCAGAAGACGTGCTGGTTGGTCTCTTGCATTTTACAAAACCACAGTCAGATCCCGAGGTGCTCGCGATGACGTTACAAGCCATACCAAAGGTTTTTGCCCATTTGTCAGGGAACGAATCTATGGAGTGGTCCGCTGAGAGGAAAACTATGCTTTCGCTTCTGATGGCCCGTATACTACATACTATGGAGCCATTGGCGTTGCACCCGAACCTGGAGGTGCAAGAAAGAACTACGGAATTTGTGGAACTCCTACGGCTAGCTGCAGAGGCCTCTGCTGGCCAAGAGGCATCGTCAACGGCGGATCAGTACGACGCACCTTTGTTGTTGACCCAGGCAATACCGTCACTATTTGCGGGCCTTGATCTCCACTCCATTGCTCCAGGCGCTCAAAGCAATGTGCCTATGCCGGCCAATCTTAACCTTGATCAACCTATCACTGCGAATCTAAATGAGCTCCTCAGAGGAGCTGACTCGGGAGCGTACGAGAGAAACGACGAGGACGAATTCCAAGAGTACTATCATCAGAGACCATCGACTCTAAGTTTATCAATGGCAGATCCTGCAATCAACCGCCTCGCAGAAACTCCCGAGGAGAAGCCTCAGTCATATCAACGCGATACCGAAGACACATACTTGGATCCAGACATTGTTGCTCGCAGGAGGGCCGAGAGACTGGAAAGAAATAAAGATGACCCATTCTACATTGCTGGTATCAGTTCCGAATCTTCTACATCTACCCCCTTCGACACGATCATCCGAAGTGGCAACGGGAATGACCTCGACATCGACTCTATACCAATCATGCAACTCGATCTAGTAAAGATGCCATCTATCGCTCCAGAGCAGAAGCCTAAAAAACGGGCGCCTGTCAAACCTCGTCAACGTATCCAGGTTGCAGCGGATGAGACACTCGCTGCTAGTGGCACCTCAACGCCCAAGAACGATGACTCTGAGGCCAGTTTAGATGGACAACCACGTGTTCGAACAAAGCCAAAGAGGTCACCGCTTCTTGTCGACTCAAGTAACATTGGAGAATTTGTTCTTGAAGGCGACGATAACGTCAGTGGAGGATCGGGAGAGTACGAGCATCATCACAATCAGAAAGAGGAAGAGGAAATGGCCAAGGCAATGCAAGAGGTTGAGAAGCTGAGGTTGGAAATGCAACGTGCAAATGAGCGTATCCAGGCTGCCCAGGGTGTTCCTCCAGAAGGAACTGTGGTTAAGAAGAAGACGAAGAAAAAGGCCAAGGCCGTTGGTGATGAAGGGACTGGGAAAGTTCGCCCCAAGAAGAAAGCAGAGCAAGCGGATGGGTCTGCTGAGGTTACTACGGTAAAGAAGAAGAAGAAGAAACTCAAGGCCAAGGAGCCTGAGGCAGGGGGTATCGAGGCCGATGGTGAGAAAGCTAATCTGCCATAACTGAGCAGCTGCTGCTATTGGATTTCGAACGCATATGGCCTTGATCTGGAATATAATTTTACCAGCCGAACCTACCTCGCCCGACAACGTACTATAAGACTACTTATTATATGTGAACCCTATACCCATTGGGCATCTAAAGAGTTCGATTGACTATAAATTTTGCGACATGATAAAGCAACACGTGACTCGAATGTGACAGCTCAAGCCAATGTTGTCTTATCGATAACCTTATTCTCCAGACCTGAAATTTGACAAGCACCGCAGTTTCCTGAGAACCTCAATCGCCCTCTTCAAAACCAAAGATCCCCTCATACCTTCAGCGCAGAGACTAGCAGTAACCGCTTTGATTGAGTATGGCTTCATCGAAGGAAGACAGCCCCGAGCTGCCAGCCAGTCCATCCATCACCAAGGCGCAAAGAAAAAAGGACAAGGCGGCCAAACGAGAGAAAAAAGGTATTGAATTGATTCACACCACATGCCTGCCAGTATATTTACTGACATTCTGTACAAGCTCTCAAGAAGCAAAGGGAGACCGAGACTTCAACGGAGCAGGTCGAAGATGCTGAAACTATAAAGGCCGCTGCGAAGGCTGCGAGAAAACTTGCCAAGGCTGAGGCGCGCAAGGCTGAGGCTACGATCGAGACGGAGGAGCCGAGCAAATCCAAGAAACGAAAGCATTCTGGGGCCGAGCAGGAGGATGAGGATAAGGATACGGATTCTAAGAAAGCAAAGAAGTCTAAGAAGTCGAAAAAGACTGTGGATTCCGACGATGGCGCAGCGGAAGCAAGCAATGCCGGAGAAGACATCGAGCAGACTGAGCAGGCAGACGAGGATGCGGCTAAGAAAGAGAGGAAGAGGTTGAGGAAGTTACGGAAGGAGAAAGAAGCTTCGGCCAAGGCGGCACCAGAAGCCACAGCCGTGCCGTCGAAGAAAGCGACGCCTAAACCAGAAGATAAGAGCCACAAGTCAAAAAAGAAGGATGCAGACACCAAGAAGTCAGAAAAGCCAAAATCGGATGAGCCGGCCGCGGCAAGCGCTGAACAATGGAACCCAGATGCTCTATCTGGCGACGCTGCACGGAAATCTAAGTTTCTCAGGTTACTTGGAGCTGGGAAGAATCCTGGCGCTGCTGCAAGTGCAAAACCGGCCCGGTCCACGGGGAGAGCTGGCAACGATATTGAACAAGTACAGAGCGAACTTGAACGGCAATTTGAGGCTGGTATCCGGTTGAAGCATGGTGGGCATAGCAAGAGGATGGGACTCGGTGCTTAGAAAGGAGCTTATATATGGCGCGCAGTATGTTGTATGCATCTTTATGGAACTTGGAGAGCATCAATCTTCAATTCTTATGTTAAATTGAGTCTGAGGTATAATGTTTGGTACATTTGGTACACTGTGTAGCTTGAAGTTCGGGTCGCGCATTTTGTTGAATATAGCCACGTTGCGCTTCCCCTCGTATCGATTTCACCACCGCCTTGATCCGCCTCATTTATCTGAAGAATATCCTCGAAATTAACTCGAATATGAGACCACCGAACACCACGAATGCTAAAAGGACTAGAAAGCGGACGGATTAGCAGTTGAAGGGCAGTCGGGGGGGGGGATATTGTGGTTTGACATACTAAGCCAGATAGGAGACACCGGCGACTTAAAAGTTTGCGTTTTCTTCTTCAATGTGCCCTCTGGCTTTCCCATTTTGGCCGTGTTCTCTTTGGCGAACTTCTGGTTGCTCTTCCGTTGTTGCGGTGTTTGCGCCTGGAGGAGGAAGATCAGCATTATATCTACTCGGCCCGCGTGTCTTACATACCATATTGGCTGTGTGTTACTTGGAGCGATCTCGGTAGGTTTCCGAAGTTGATATAATCGTATTCTATTCGAATATGAGATTGTAAATTTATCGGGAGTTAATTGGAATAATTGTTGGAGATGGATCGTCGTTGGAGTTGAGAAATGGCTGGATTTAGAAACGGTGTCCCCCAGGTCGCACGACATGTACATGACCAAAGTAGCTTCCACCACTAAGCTATAGTAACTCTAGCGGGAGAAGCCGAGGTGGGACACTGTTCCTGATTTTGACTTTCCGGGGAACCACCTCCATCGTTGCCGATAATCTGCACCCTGGTCAAGCAACATCGATCATAAATCTGTGCCCAACAACACTTTAACAAGGAGTCTTTTGCAAAGTCGGCATTTCATATATACCCCTTCTTTCAATCAAGATGGCGTCACCTCTCAGCATATCACTTCGTGCTCTGCGACAAACCAACACCCGCCGCTCCGTCACCTCTTTCCGTCGCGCATATACTTCATCATCACCACCACCCGCCGGCGACGCCCCCAAGCCCGTATCTGGTCACGTATGTGCAGCTATTCCCAGCCTGCCTATTTACGAAAGCTAATTGCCCCGGGTCCAACAGGTTAACTTCTACAAAACCTTCACCCGCCCCATCGCAAAAGTCCTCCTCCTGGCAACATTCACATACCAACTATCGTACTACTTCTGGGTGAAGCTGGAGAAGGACGAGATCAAGTCGGAGCGACAAAGTATGGACCAAACCAAGAGCGGTACAGAGTGACGAACTCACACAATTTTCAGATGAAATCCTCCAACTCGAGAGTCAGCTCGAAGCTGCCCTAGCGAAGAAGCCCAAGCAGCCGTGATTGCCGATTCGACTTTAACACTGTGTAGGCAATGTTATTGGAGGAGTCAAGATACCTGGGGCGCATTGGATATGATGAGGCCATACCATTGCGGCGGATATTGACTATCAAGAGCCACAGCTGGCCTTGTAGGGCTTGTTGCGATGCGACTGCCTCTGCGGGGGATATACAGCTGCTTCTGGGAGGGCTACGGGCGACAGATAGGTTGCTATACCGTGTGTACGAGTAGCAGGGACATTGTACGATATGAACGGCAAACTGTAATATTGTCCAAGTCGAGCCACGCCTCACCCATAGGCTGTACAAATAAGCTCTAGTTGGCTTGTGTATTTATAATTATATTAAACTATATCCCGCGAATATTTATTATAAATCTAAATAAATACAGAAATCCATAATTATATTTAACTATATCCCGCGAAATATATTATATTACCGAATCTAAATAAATCCAAAATCCATAAATTCATAATTCATAATTTTTTCATATTTTATGAGTTTCTGATATAAAACTTTTTTGGTAACAAATATTCCAAATTACGCCGCACCTCAACACAACAACCCGGACAGATGGCCGAGATGGTTATGGCGCCAGGTTAAGGTTATACCTTAATACATGTGATATATCATCATATAGTTTCCTGGTCACGAAAGTGGCGTGGGTTCGAGTCCCACTCTGTTCATTATCTTTTTACATTTTTTTTTGGTGGGTTGGAGGGCTTGGGGGGGTGTGTGTTATCAAGTGGAGATACGGATGCCGCCAGATCCATAGCAACTTCAATACATGGCGATTCACAAAAGGCTACCTACCCATGAGACAAATTTTGCGTGATTATAAAGGTAAAGGATTGCCAGAATAAACCCAGGGGGGCTGCTATGTACCATACACTCTACTCGACGTCATCGAGCCTCATCCAAATTCCAACACATCCACTATCTCTGTACAAACTAATCCAAAACCCTACCCGCAACCGAAGCGGTACTCTTATCCTTCGTCTGCGTCTTCCTCAGCTGGCGACCGCCCTGGATCTCGCCAAGTAGTGCCATGGGTCTACCCCTGGCTGGCGGTCCGCCTGCAGGGGGCATCGGAGGCGGTGGTGGACCAGCACCTGGAGGTGGTGGTGGCGGCGGTGGCGCACCAGGGGCTCCCATACCAGGCATAGGAGGTGGTGGAGGTGCACTAGCCGGCGCGCCCATGCCAGGCATTGGAGGTGGTGGTGGAGGTGCAGGTGGGGCTCCAGTGGGAGCAGGAGACTCGGCAACTGGGGATGTCACGCCAGGGCTAACCGGAGAGAAAGCGCGTGTGTCATCAGTAGCAGAAAGGGGGCGGGGAGGCGCCATGGTTCCGAACAGCATCGAGGCAAGCTGGCGGGCGTTTCCGGCACCAGGCCCTTCCTCCTCATCGGATGAGTCCTCGCGGTCAGAACCGACCACAGACCACTCATCTTCTTCTGGGCGGACGCGGGAAGGTCTTGCGCCGGTGTGGCTGGGTTGAACTGGCTCAGGAGACTTGGCGGCAGCTTGTTGCGCTGGAAGGCGGTGGAACGGGTTAGTGTCCTGTGCAGGAGGCGATGCGACGGGGGGCGATGCGACAGGGGCGCCTGCTCCTGGAACGGTTGGCTGGCCCAAGTTCTTGAAGAAGGGGTTGCGGGTAGCGGTATCTGCCTGTGGGGAGCTGATGTTCGAGGTGCTGGCCGTAGCTGCTGGAGGAGACGTTGCCGTGATAATAGGAGGCGCTGGCGCTGGTGGGGATACTTGCTTCTCGGCAGCTCTTGGAGGAGTGGCTGCTTGGGGAGTGATGTCCTGGGGACCCTCCTCGTCCGACGAGCTTTCGTCATCAATAGCCTCGAGTTGACGCTGAAGCTCGATCTCTCGTTGGCGAGCAGTTTCAATCTCAGCGCGCTGGGCAGCTAGCTTGGCTTCTTTCTCCTTCGCCTCGACTTGCGCTGCCTTCCTTCTGCGCCTCTCCTCTTCCTTCTTGATCTTACCAGCCTTGACTTGCTCCTCAAGGGCCTTCAAGCGGGCTTCGGTGGCCTCACGCTCCTGGGCAATCTCGCGTTCCTGGCGCTGCGCATCATCCCTATAAAGTTAGTACGTTTCTATTATTAGCATCGATGAGACTTACTCCATTTCCTTAGTTGCTATCTGCTGAGCCTCATGTTCTTGATGGACTCTTTCCTCCTCAACCTTTCTTGGGGTTTCCACCTCACTCTTAGCAGCCTTTCTCGTTGGAGGTGGGGGTGGTTTCTTGGCAACCTCTGGGGAGGCAGCAGCAGCTGGTGCGGGGCGACCCTCCTCCTGAGCAATTCTCGCCTGTCGTTCATTCTCGCGCTTCGCATCTTCCTCTTCTGCTTGGCGAAGTTTGGCAGCCCGCTCATTCTTCTCGCGATCCATCCTCTGCTGAGCGCTCTCGCCAGACTTGGAAGGAGCCTTGATACCCAGGGCAGCCAGACGTTCAGCCATGCGTTGCTCAGCCTGTTGCTTGATGAAAGCAGCTCTTTCCTCGGGGGTCTTATAAGAGGCGTACGAGCCACCACCAGCACTGGGTGCGGGTGAGGAGCTCTGGCGGGAACTTGTTGGCGCTGGCGAAGCACTGCTTTGGAAACGGGATGCGGAAGTATCGCGATCGCGTCTATCTTCCACTGCGCCTCTACTAGTAGAACGATCTTCGTTGCGAACCCTGGCACTTCTGGTAGACCTTTGCAAATCAAAGATGAAATCCTTGACTTCGTCTTCAACGCCAAGTCCATCCTCCCATCTGCGCTTCTCATGCTCGCTCGACGAACTTTGAGACCCCTCTTTCAAGCCATCCTCAAGACCTTGGGCAAACTCACGAACACTATCTTCGACGTCTTTGACCATTCTCTCGTTGTTCTCGCGTTCAGTCTTGATCCTGATGTTCTCCTCCTCCAGACGTTTGGGAGCTGCAAGGTCGTCATCAACAGTAGTCTCGATCTTCTTTCCGGTAAGGGCCGCAGAACGCTGCTGCATCATGGCCTTAGCACGTGCCTTGAGTCTGTCTGATTCGGTCACGGAACCACCTGGTCCAGTTCCAACGATGCTTGACGCAGTGCTTGGGTGAGCCTTGGCATCCTTAAGACGGAAGAGTTCCAGTTTGGCTTCGGCGATGGCGCGCTCTGTGCGGCGGACTTGACTTGCGATATCAGGCAGACTATCAGTTAACGTCTGTAATTGACGCTTCAGAGCGCGGCGCTCAGCCCCAGAGTCTACATTTCGGAGTGCTGCATCTGGGTGGCTATCAATGTCCTCCTGAACACGGCGGATGCGCCTGTAAAGCTCATCTGCTTCGCGGCGGTCGCGTCTATCAAGGACGTCATCTTCCTCGGCAGCATTCTCATCCTTGAAGTCAAGGGCGTCAAGAACCACTTGCTTCTCGCGGATTTTCTTCTTCAGCTGGTCCAAGGTAAGGTCTTCGCTTGTTGTCGACGACGGAGATTCCGGGCGTGGCGAACCAGTGCCTAGGCGTCTACGAGCACTTGATTTATATCCAACATCGTCATCGTTGTTCTTGAACACGGTGGCATCTTTACGGTTGGACCTAAGTTGGTTCGAATCGCCGCGGAAAGAGTGGTTCTTCAAGTAGCTGACGCCAGTCTTCTGGGGAAGTAGGTTGGCGCCAGAATCCTTTCGGAATGCGGACTCTTGTTGAAGAAGAGACTTCACAGTGCCAATGGAGTCGTTAAAGTTTCTGGTCGAAGGCGGTACAAGCTCGGCTGGCAGTTGAGCAGGAAGTGGGTACCCGTTGAGCTTTCTGTAGATTAAATGCATGGCAACTGCAAATTCATCCATGTTCAAGCGACCCTTGTTTCCATTATCTGCCAGCGTCCAAACTCTTTCGAGATCAGGCTTAGGGAGACCACTCTGTCCAAAGACTTCAATAGCTACATCGCCACCAATGAAGCCCTTGCCCAAGCCGTCCCAGGCTTTGAAAAGAGAGTCATATCTCGTCTTCTCATCCTTGGTCACAGCCCATGGAATAACAGCATTTCCGGACAAGCCAGCGGTGGTGAAGTTGCCTTGCTCACGGCCTTGCTGAGGCATCATCCGAGCTTGGAGCGCATCAATGTTCGGAAGTCCCGTAGCTGGGGCGTTTACCAATCCCCACTGGCCAGGAACTCCTGTGGGCTGGGCATTGAGGGGCGCCACCATGCCTCCCATTCCACCACCTGGGGGCATTAAACCGCCGCTCTGTCCATACCCAGTTGGCATAGGAGGCATTGGTGGCCTTGGTCCAGTGTAGCCAGTAGCCTGCGGGTTGGTCGCATTCTGGAAGTTATTTTGCTGCTGACCACCAAACCCAGTTGGCTGCGGCTGGAACCCTCCCTGGAAGCCAGTTTGTTGCGGCTGCTGGAACCCGGTCATTTGTGCTGTAAGTAGCTGGGAGTTTGATGCCATTGGTTGCGGCTGCTGGATCGTAGGGGGCGACGCAGTTGAAGAGCGAGTATTAAAGTCGGGAACGTTCGTTCTTGCCTGGGGCGCATCGTCTGCGACGCCGAAGTTTATGATATCGACCATGCTTGAAACTTCGTTTCTAATATGCTCTGGGAGCGCTGGTGGTAACTGCTTGCCGACGAGTTTTAAATTACATAGATACATGGCCAATGCGAATTCAGGGAACAACAAGTGTCCTGATCTTGTCGTATCCGCGAGAGTCCTACTCATGTTAGCCGGTGCAAATCTAGCAGCGAGACCTATCCGTACCATATTTGTGACAGAGAGTCTCCGTCTAAGTTCGAACGTAATAATATATCTCTAGACTTATCTCCCGAGAGGGCCTGGTCATCCCCCGCAGCAGACTTGAAGAGAGTTTCAAACTGCGCCTGGTCTTTAGCGGTAATGAACGATAGTCGTATGCTCGGTATCTTTGTCGACTTGGCTTGTGGTTGTCTTCTGCCCTTTGGTTTCGAGTCTCCTCCCGTTTGGAACGAAGCTGCCATTTGGCTAAACCCAGTCGGCTGGGGCTGGACTGGTGCTTGTGGTTGCTGCTGTTGCTGTTGAGGCTGCTGCATTGGCATCGGCGGAGCCCCAAAATCTTGCTGCTGCTGGTTCTTGCCATATTGAGGCTGGGCGCCTGGAAAGCCAGTGTATTGGGATTGCAACGGCGCAGGCTGCTGGAAACCGGTCGGCTGAGGTTGGAAGCCCGTAGGCTGTGGGTTCATCGGAAAACCCCCCGTTTGGGCATTCTGTTGCTGAGGAAAGCTATTTGGTTGTTGATTCTGGTTATAGGAGTTGAACTGCTGCTGTTGCGGCGGGCCTGTAGGGCGGCCGGCATTTCCGCCCAGGTACGAGTTGGAGCCCGAAAACATTGCGATATGAAGGAAAAAATGCTCAAATGGGATACAAAACGAAAGCTGATACAAAAGGCCTACGTCGCTGACGACAGTAGCCAGTTGGGTTCCCAGGACCGGAGGCAAGTTCCGCCGCCGCAAATTAGCCAACCCAGCCACTGCCCCGCCACCTGCCGCCTAGAGTCAGTTTACGCACCTTAGGCATAAATTTGTTATCAGGACGGACAGGTTGGTCGCTCCCAATGTATATGGGTAAATTATATTTGAAGTCATTTCACAATCTCAAGTATCATTCAGTTTCGAAAATCATTTTTAAACCATTTCATAACTTTCCATTTCCACCAATCTATGGCATCGACTCGCATTTACGTAGCTAAATGATCATCGCTTTTTAAGTGTCCCAATACCTCCTCCTTCTATTTGATTTGCCATCATAAAACCCATGTTTCTCTTCATGCTAAATCGCTGCACACCTTTTTAGCTACATCTAGATGGCATAAACAGTATAGTCCAAATACCGCGCCCTTACTTTTGGGCTATTTGTAGTCGTCGTATCATACGTATCATACATGCCAATAAAAATATTTAGATGGCATTTCATATTTAGGCCTTGACACCATTGGCAGCAGCATTGGCCTCAATGTCTGCGCGGCCCTTGGCGAGAGCAGCAGTGAGAGCAAACTGGGTTGCAATGCCCTCCACACGGTGGGTCGAGTTGATGTTCTTGACCAGGGTGAGCTGGTAGCAGGTGGCGCCTCCCTCACGGGAGATGATGGTGGAGTAGGCGAGGAAGAACTCCCAGATCTGAAAGGGATATTAGTTGTTATTCTGTACGAAGTGCAATATGACTTACCTTGAACCATCTGCTGCCGTACTTGGCCTCAACCTTGTCACGGTTTCCGAGCCAGTTCCTGTACCATCTCCACAGGGTAGCAGAGTAATGGACACCAACGGTATCGACAGACTTGACCTCAAAGCCAGCGCCCTCCAAGCTGTCGACGAAGAATCCAAGTGGAGTAGAAGCATCAGCGCCTGGGAAGACGTATCTGTTCATGAAGAGACCCCACATAAGATCCTCGTACTGCCACGACTTGCGAAGTCCGGCAATTTGCAGGAAGAAAACTCCGTCATCATCAAGCATGTCATTGACTTGTTTCAAGAAAGTCTTGAAGTGGCGGACACCGACGTGCTCAGCCATCTCGAGACAGGTGATCTTGTTGTACTTGCCCTCAGGAACAGGGATATCGCGGTAGTCCATGCAGAGGATTCTGCTCTGCTCTTCGGTGATGCCAGCCTTGCGAAGACCGTTGTTTCCCCAGGCAGTTTGGTTACGGCCGAGGGTGATACCAGTAACTTGGGCGCCAAAGTTGACACTGGCAAACTTGGCCAGGGTTCCCCAACCGCATCCAATATCAAGCATGCGCTCGTCCTTTTGAAGGTCAATCTTCTCGCAAACGATGGCAAGTTTGTTATCTTGGAGCTCCTCAAGGGTCTCCTCCTTGGTGATGTCGGAAATAATGCCAGAGGTGTAAATCATACGTGGCCCAAGGAACCACCCGTAGAAGTCATCGCCTCGGTCATAGTGATCTCTGACCTGCTCCTCATCTGCAAAATATTAGTCCATAGATTACAGAGGTATAAATGAATAAACGTACCCTGCGAGCGAGTGTGCATAATGACTTCCGGTGCGAACTGGAAGAAAATGAACTTGAACAGGCTGATGGTGAAAGTGAAGCTGGCCCAGTCGGCACGGTACTCGAGGACCTCGAGGCAGTCGCCGTTGAACTCGACATCGCCCTCAAAGTACATGTTGTGGAAAGTCTCCATTGGGATCTTAGTCCTTCCGCGGTACTTGAGCTTATCGGCATCATTCTTGAAGGTGAGGTAGTGCTCGATCGGGCGACCCGGAAGTCTCACTTTCTCATTCTTGCGGGGGCCGAGGGTCGAGTTAAGGTACCAGAAGGAAATCAGAAGCGGGATCGAGGTGAAGAGGCCGAAAAAAATCGTCGTCTTCAGACCGCCACCGACTTTCCAGGCCGTGTATGCGGGCACAATGAACAGCAGTGAGAAGAGGGCGATGTTGGAGAAGCTTTCGGATCCAGGGCCGTCAGCTGGGAGAGGCGCATTCTTGATCGCAGGATACTATAATTTATAGTTAGTATGGCCTCAACAAATACGCTCTGCAAATCAAGCTTCAGTAGAGCTCCCGGTGTGGTAGACTTACAGCCGTGGTTTTAACACCGCACTCCTCGAACTTCTCAAAGGTTGGCGTATGGACCTTTGGAGTTTCTATAAACTCAAAGTCGCTCTCGGAGCTACTGGTAGTTTGGGGTGGTTTGGACGCCATGATGCCTTGTGAATCCCAACTTGTCCACAGAAGAAAGGGAAACGGTGACGGGGGAAATATATGGGATCGTGGAAAGCTCGACGGGGTAGCGAATGAGAGGGATAGGAGGGGAATATACAGTTGAGGGTACCTTAGCGGTCAGGGCTTGGAGCTCAATAGGGGTTAGCGTGTTGCCAAGGCGGTCTTAGATCATGACCCAAACTAAGGACCCAAAGGACGAGGAGAGAGCTAGGGTTTCACATGATCTGACCAATCAGATCAAGCCAGATCAAGCCAGATCAAGCCAGATCAAGCCAGATCAAGCCAAATCAAGCCAAATCAAGTACACCAACCAACAATTTATCGACGGTATCAATGACATGTGCGTGCTTCTCCGTAAAACTGCCAGCTATTCGACCAGCTTACGCCTCTACCACTGTGCATTTGAGTTATATCACGTGGTAGTAGTATAGTAAATGTTGACTCTATACAAACTACTCTATATCAGTTGCAGTTAACAGATCTCATCTTGTGGAAATACAGTATTATACAACTACACCTCTTTTTCATAGACTGTGCTACCTGCCGTATTTGCACTCCATCATACATACTGTGGCATTTCCGTGGCATTCTGTGCCGTTCTGTGGCTCCAAGTTCCAGGGTCAACCGCCACAACATGTTGGGCCTCGTCACCCTTAACCCTCCCCTATCCTTGAAGATCTCAATTCAGCTCTCCACCCCCATCACCGCTAGCAGATCCCCGTCTCTTTTGGCAGTGTTGAGGACGTGTCTCGTTGACTTACATAATACAACCCGCATAAGCTATTCAGGGGCTGTCCACTATGTCTCCACTTCACCGATAGCATACGCGGTGCGAACCATAATTCATTCACCCCAGCCGCTCTACCAACCTGTAATATATCTTGAAAAAATATACCCCTCCCCCCCTTATCACCAGCTCAAGCATCAAGCCTCAAACTACCAACACCTTGAATTTCCATACTCCATACCCACGCCTCCGCAACCATGCCTCCCGCCCCAACCCCAGAGAAGCGCGCGGCCATGGAGCAGAAACTCGGGGAATTGATCCAGTGAGACCCTAACTACTCTGCTCAGCCTCCCCAGAGTTTCGATCTGCTCCACATATAATTAGGAGAGCTAATCTTGGGCCGCCCTCGATAGAGCCATCGAGAGCCATGAGCTATGGACTCCGCCTACCCCAAACCAGACTCTGTACCACGTGTGGGACTTTCTGAAGCGCTCGAAGTACATGCTCTCCGAGTTTGACAACATCGAGGCTGGTCGCGCTTTGACGCATCCCAATCAGTTTCGTCCAGCTCCTGGTGAGTTCGTTTTTATGAAGATGATGGAAATTTATAATTTGCTTTTTTAACTTTGATGTATAAACCACGACAGTGGAGTAGCTAACCTGGTAATCCAGTGAACTGGTGCTGCTGCGGCCAAAAGAGTCTATGATGATGTGGTTGGCCGCATTATGATGGCGCAGATGATGATCACTGATACCACGGGGAAGACTGCTATGCTGACGGGAAGCTCAGGGCCGCCTGTGGACTTTGGCAGTGATGCTAAGGAGAAGGTCAGGTCTCTGAACTCTGTCTAGATGTAAATAGGAGTGGGATATATAGATCTCGTGCTCAGAGTTTGACCCCGAATTATACACTCATTTGACCAAGTGCCTTGCTCGTGTGAATGTGGATGTCAAATGAGTAACCTCAACTCAACGGTTTCGGGGTTATTTGTTCATCTGGGGTAATTGCCAGCATCAGTTCTGCCATAATTAATATCCGCCGTTTATCCTTGTATTAAACGGCCCCTGAGAGGAGTGGCAATAAAACATCTATAAATACATCCTTCAAATCCAACCAGATAACTATAGCCCGTCCCAATATATGACACCGTCCTTTACCTACAACGCCTGCTATCAGGACCCAAAAATCTAAGGTTCAAATATCAAAAGAAAATACCAAATCAAGCCGCTGAAATCGGCACAGCTCGCCATAATTCGGCGCCAGCAAAAAACCTAATCTTTACAACATCTACTCCATAAGAAACTCGTCCAACCAATGCCGCAGCACCACAAATCCCTCACTGAAGTCCTCCTTATCCCTTCGTACAATAATCGCAGCATGGCTATGTCGCTGCTTGTGAATATGCACAAAATATTTCCGCCAGCCCACACTATCAAGGTTCCGGATGATAGTAAACTGCTCGGGGGCAAGTGCCAGAGTCGGCATCTCTTTGGGCGATGCGTCAGTACTTGGATTGCCTGCTTTTAAAGCCTTTGTGGTTGAACGGGATGGCTTTTCAGCGGCTTGATTCCCCATTAACGGCCGTCCGCTGGCCTCGGACTCATCGTCTGACGACCCAGCGGTGCTAGGAGCGGCGGAGAGGAACTGTTGGCTCTGAGCATTATTGAGGTTCCCATAGGCATCTTCGACTGCCTCGCGGATGTCCAGCAGGAAGGGCGTTCGGTAACTACTAGGGTCGATCCCAGCCTTGCCAGATTCATGCAGACGTATCCTGCTGCTACTCAGTACAGTCTGGATGCCAGCGTAGGTAAGGAAAGCGAGCGTGCCGATTGGGATGACTATCGTTAGGAGGGCGAAAATATGGAGGTTCCTGAAGAAAAAGGATGCATCATGCTTGAGTTTGGAATATAATGTTAGGATTTTCTTCTCCTTGCGTGAAAATGGTCGTGTTGGATCTAGAATCACGTCCTCGTATCCATCAAGGTACCCCACATCAACCGCCTTCAGGTCCACAAAAGGATCGATTTTGGAGATTGCCGTAGTATAGAACGGCGCGGTTCTATCATTAGTAATATTCGCATACAGCGAGTGTCTTTTGAACTTCCTCAGTCCCGTAATGAAGATGGAATTCGGATCCGCCATAACCTCCAGGATGGGCCGGCCAGTCTCACGGAAGTTGTCGACCATGAATAGTTGCGTCCCGGACATGGACAGCATTTGTGGCCCGAGCACATTAAAGATCTGACTTATCACGGCGCGGTTTGGAGATCTTACCCCGAGGTGGGGTGTCGCTATTGTGGTAAAGTTCTGACAGCTTAGTTAGCATGCTCGACGTCTTAAATTTGGGAGATCTGAGAATTACAATTGCTTCGATGTCTTCGAAGAGGCCTCGGGATTCCAGGAGTCCAACTGTATACCGCGCTACGAGACCGCCCAAAGAGTACCCGACCATACTCAACTTCTTGACTGGCTTGCCGCCCTCCGAAAGACGCTTCAGCTCCTCTTCAATCTCTTGGCACACACGCTGCCCTCCGAGCTCAATGCCATCGTAGGTGAAGCTTCCGCTATTCCGCTTGGAAACCAGTATGTGGAGTTCGTCCTCACTGTATTTCTCACGGAGCACCTTGGCGACGTTTCTGAGATGGTTGGGATTTCCCCAGAGGCTGATTGTAGCAGTAATGAGTTAGAATCGCCTTTACACAGCTTGTAGAAGAAGCGTACCCGTGAACGAGGACACAGAGGTGGTCCGCCATGGCTGGGTTGGCAACCAAGGCCGGCGGTAAAAAGGTGTTCGCGGTCTGTTCTATGAGATATTTCGGTGGTTTATTGACAATAAATTATATTAATTGGGGACAACGAATGAATATTGTAGGTGGGTACTTAGAGCGCATGCAAGAAAAGGCTTGAATGTAGATATGCGCATGAGCAGTTGTATATAACACAAATTATAAAAAGGCAATGTAAACCGCTCCTACAGACGCAGACCAGACACACATAGTCAATGACGACGACGAGAGCCCAGACCCCTGAGAAACTGACGACGCTACTGATGCAACCACCTTAACTCCGACGGATGATCGGGGTTAAGATCAAAGAGGTTGTCTAAATTCTGATATAACAATATGCGTCTATATATAAAAGTAAATAAGATATAATAATGAATCGATTGTTATAATAGCGCTGTTGTAGTTAGACTGCTGTCAAGTGAGATCAAATTTGTACGAGAGAGTACCTTGGTATGTACTGTAAATCAACGACACTCGCTAAACACGATATGGCCAGCGACGACGACTTGCCACCGACAACCACGCCAGCCTCAGATGGAGAGGAGCTTCAACCAGGCTCAACAGTCTCAAGGCATTGTAGTGTGACTACTGAGTGAAGATGGACCTTTGAATGGCGCAGCTCACTGTAACACGATCGACTACATCCTCCTATTACCTGAGGCTTAAAGGGATCCATAACCTGCAATTGGAGACTTCGTATATAAAAACCTTAGTAAGTCTGTCAAGGTGAACAAGAAAGATGAGACTGAAGCTTTACCTGCTCCATCTCACTGCCTCAGCGCCACGCACTCACTTTCCTATTTATTCCCCATCCTGTCCTTCACCCCAAGTCACGTGCAGCGACGTGAATTACACAGATTTCTGACCCAGCACAACAGTTCTCAAATAGCCCGAGCCTACCACCCAGACCATACCGTTTAAAGGAATATATATAAAGAGTCAACCTCAGCCTTTGTTCCGCATCCCACACCTCAAGTCTCGCCTTTTCCACCAGCGACCATGTTCACCTCAAAGGGCCTCTTTTCCAAGATAGACTGCCCCTACAGCGATCGCTGCTTGTTGCCAAAATGCCTCTTCGCACATCACAAACCACCAGCTATGAAGTCAGCGGAGTCTACACCAGCTGTGCCATCTCCAGAGGCACCATCGAAGAAGCAGGCCGTTGCAGTGGCCGCTGAAGATGGGCAGCGAAAACGGAGGAAGATAGGCCATGGAGATATCGTAGAAGCCAAGAGCTCCTCTGCAAAGACAGAAGTTAAGGTGGCTGTTAAGGAATCAAGCTCTACATCCTCAGAAAAACGCCCAATATCTCCACCACCACCTCGCCGCACCAGCAGTCTTGCCCCCGGAAAGAAGGCAGAAGAGATGTCTAAAACAGACCCTAAGAAGGCTGCAACTCCAGCAAAACCCGTCCCAAAATCTACTACATCAATCCCGAAACCAACGAAATCAGAGACCCTCAACCCGCGCCTCCTCAAACACTCCCCAGCAAGCCATGATCTCCGTACCAAACTCGTCAAGCTGCTCCATGACCAACTCGTGCGGCTCAACACTGAGCTTACTAAAGAAGCTCCCAAGGACAAATCTCTGCTTCTCACGGCCCAGGAACTCATCACCATGGCCCTAGACATCGAAGAACAAGCCGCCAAAGACAAACCCGCCATCCACTCCAGTGTCGTCAAGAATACCATAGTGCGGTACAAAAAAATGTCCCTCACCGACTGGAAATCCGCCCGCCAAACCACCATCGACGCCCAAGCCGCCTCATCCACCCCCTCCACATCCACTAGCAAACCCCTCCCCACTGCCCCCGCCCCAAAACCCCTCACCACCGGCCTGCCCCCGCACCTCGAGCTCTCCCTCCTCCCTAAACTCCTCACCCCCCTCACATCCCTCTCTGCACACGGATACGTCAGCTCCATACCCTCCGCTGACTCCATCGCCACGGCCCAATCGGGGATCGCTGCCGCACAAGGGTGGGAGGTATGCGATAGGTGTAAATCCCGTTTCCAAGTCTTCCCCGGCCGGCGCGAATCAGACGGTCTCCTCACCTCGGGCGGGGCATGCACCTATCACTGGGGAAAACCATTCTTCCCCTCCCGCTCGGCAACAGACGTCAAAGGTTCAAAACGGGAGAAGCGGTATCGGTGCTGTGGGCAAGCTATTGGAGATTCCTCCGGCTGCACGAAAGCAGCTACACATGTTTTTAAAGTGACAGAAGTCAAGAGATTGGCGGCACTATTTAATTTCATCACCACCCCCGAGAATGACCAGGCCGATGATGATGAACCGGTCTGCATCGATGGCGAAATGGGATATACAGTCCACGGCCTCGAACTCATCCGTCTCACCGCCACATCCTGGCCGAGCGGCTCCCCGCTCCTCGACATCCTCGTGCGTCCCCTGGGCGAGGTCTTGGATCTCAACACGCGCTGGTCCGGCGTCTCAGCTTCTCAACTCACTAATGCGCCGTCCCTCCCGTCACCACTGGATCTTTCCCTCCCTGGCGATGCCGAGAAACTTAATGGCAAGAAGAGACTCCATGTTGTTGAGTCACCTGAGGTGGCGAGGGAGTTGTTATTGCGGTTTTTGACGCCGAGGACGCCGGTTATTGGGCATGGGTTGGAGAATGATTTGAATGCTGTTAGGCTTATACACCCAACGGTCATCGATACGGCGTTGTTGTTTCCGCATCAAGCGGGGTTGCCGTATCGACATGCGTTGCGCACGCTGGTGTCGCTGCATTTGGGGAGGACTATCCAAGCTGGTGGGGGGATCGTAGCTGCCCCAGCTACACCAGCTGCTGGGTCCAAAACCACCGCTGGGTCCACCTCCACCCCTGCAGAAGAGGGAGTAGTATCCCCAGGCCACGACAGCAAAGAAGACGCCAACGCCGCGGGCGATCTCGTCCTCTGGTCCATAGCCCGCGAATGGGAGAAAATGCAACGGGTCGGCTGGACGCTTGCGGACGGAAAACTCGTCCCGCCTGAGAGGATCAGCGAGGCGTTTTTGGAGGACCAGTTTGTCAAGGTTGGGGAGAAGGGGGGGAGGGTTACGGGGAAGAGGGGGAGGGGGGAGGAGGGGGAGGAGGGGGAGGTTGTTGAGTGAGTGGGTTGTGTGGCCTGTGATGAGGAGGAAGGGGGAGATGGCGATGGCATATTCATAGCATGACGAGTCGGAGCAGGTACTGGAAACGCTCTGAGGTATGGCGGATATTAGCATGGATGTCCATCTCTATTCATGGGGTTTATTCATAATAGACAATATATCAGTCATTGTCTCTGCAAATAAAAACTGCCAAAGAATATCTTCACCCAGTAATTTAGCTACGCTTCCCATCAGACTTTTTTGTAAACCTGTGTAAAACCGCTTTGGTAGGACCTGATTCCGCAAGGGGGGTATTATTGCGCCACATATCGCCGTATATGAGCTCAGACAGCTCAATCTACAGCGTTTATTCCAAATAGAAAATAAACAAGACTGTACATCATCCATCAACAGAATGAAGAGCAGCAAGGGGACCAACCATCCATTAAGCTAAGCCAATCCTTCCATTTTTTGGCCCTTGTGATGAACCACGTAAACCTTCCATGATGTCCAAGACCTGACGGCCACGAGGGAGTTAATAGCTTCACACCAAGGCATGGCATCCATACACACTTTCACGGAATCGTGCACATCAATCCCCAAGGAACCACATCAAGTCATCACATCACACCAACATCAATATCACACACCTCACAAGAAGCACACACACAAACATTTACAAAAAGTCCCATTTCATTCTCCCCAGTTCACACCGCCCCAAGACCCAAGAGAAGAAGAAGATCCAGCATCGCACATATCCTCTCCCCATCTCCCGAACCCATAAACAGTCCTCCCCCTCCCCCCCAACCATCATCACATAAACGCATCGTGAAATATCCCCCCCTTCCCTCCTCCCCTCTCCGCCTTCCTCTTTTTCAGTCGGCTCTCACTCTCAAATCCCCATTATGTAAAAATACTAACAAAGAAAAAAAACAACAACGATTGGTCCTCCCCCCGCTGCCAAAATCCCTGGCAAAATAAATCAAAGGGAAGATCTCAGTTTCATGCGCCAGTCGAGAGATCGTAAGATGACACACAAAAAGCACTAATAAAAGGAAAACAAGAAAAACGAAAAGATTTGGTAAACAGACACATTAAAATGGGTTGTGGTGGTGGTGGTGGTGGTGGTGGTGGGCGAAAAATAAATCATTTCATACAACAAAAGGGGACGACGACCCGGTCTTGAGGGATGAATAATTGTAGATCCACATGAAATTATTGAACATCCAAATGCCACTTTGTCTTCCAGCCTGCCCTTTTGAAAGGTGTATTATTTTGTAAATCAACCGGCGGGAGTAAGTTCGGTCAGTCGCGTCGTTATGGAAGTTGCTTTTGTGAGAATAGGATTTTTCAGGCGGCATTGTCGAAAGGGTGGATAGATTTCGCAAAGGCAGACATGGAAGACAAATATGTAATTGGTGTGGAAAACTTCAGGTAGATTTATTCGCTCGTAAGGGGACGCATGATTGGTATAGTAGCCAAATACAGAGAGACCCAAATTGTCGCGTCAGGCGCTGGGTGGGTTGGACACCAAGAAACAAGCTCAAAACGCAGTAACGCCGTGTGTGTGTGTGGATTCGATGTGTGCTTTGATAAAAACGAGATTGGGTATCCGGATGGTTCGTGCGTCTAGATCAGGCCACAGAGGCGAAGGTTCTCCTGGATAATGATGTCTGGGAGTGTTAGTAAATGAACGCACAGAGACAGAAATCGGAAAAGAGCTTACCATTGACAGCCGCCATGACGAAGCGGATCTGCGTGGTGTCGGTTGCGCAAGTGAAATGGGTATAAATTTGTTTTGCCTCGTGCTGGTTCAGGCTGACAAATCTGTTCAGGATGTAGTCGCAAGCCGCTGAGTAGTCGTCTCCACCCTCATAGTCGGGGAAGTAGTTCTTCATCGGCGACACGGTGAGTTTCTCCTTGAAGCGATCAATCTTGTTCAGGAACAGGATTATCGAAGTCTTGGTGAACCACCTGGAGTTGCAGATCGAGTCGAACAGGGTGAGCGCCTCCTGCATGCGGTTCACGGTCTCGTCTTCGAAGAGGAGTTGATCATACTCAGAGATGGCGACCAGGAAGAGAATGGTCGTGACATTCTCGAAGCAGTGAATCCACTTCTTACGCTCAGAACGTTGTCCACCGACGTCGAACATCCTGTATGTGAGTTCACCAATGATGAAGGTGGTCTCTGTAATACCGGTGGTCTTGACACGAGACCTCAGGACATCCTGGTCGTTTGGCATGTAGTCGTGCTGCGCGATGCGGGAGATATTGTCGAAGTAGCTGAGAATAAAGTCAGTATTGCGATCTGGATAGGCCTCATTCGACTGGGCATTTGTAGTCCCCAACAAGTTGTTTGTGTGGGTCGACACAATTGTGCAGGAGTACTTACTATCGTGCGGAATCGTTCAATTGGTACTCCCTGGAGCGCTTGAAGCAGTCCTGGACACCAACATCCTTCCAAAGCGCCTCGATGGCGTTGCCAACCTCCGGAGGCAGGTTGTCACCCTCGATCTGTTGTGGCTGCATGAAGATAGTCTGGACGTGGTATTCGGCGCGCTGGTCGTCAAGTGGCAGCTCGAGCGACTCCATCGCCTCCAGGATGACGCGCATCGACTGGACTGTGTTGCTGAAGATGATCTCCTTGAACGACTCGCGCTCGTCGCGCGAGTAGCCGCCCTCATGAATGAGCTTCATCTGCTTGAGGATGGTGGACTTTCCGGATTCACCGGCACCTACAGAGGGGTTAGAGGTCTGTGGCACTCCAAGATCGGGGTCGGTGAAGTGAATGTGACTGACCTAACAGGAGCATCTTGATCTCATTGCGCTGCATCATCTTGTCTCTCTTCAATTGGTTCTCAATCTCCTCGTTCCGGGCCTTGCCCTCCTTCTCTTCTGTGCTCATACCGCAACCCATCTTGGCTGATGTCCCTTGCGGTGATCACTGTGTTGGTGGTTGATGATTGAAGGGAGCAATGTTGTCGTGGGAGGTGACTTCGGAAGTCGGGTGCGACAGGAGGTGGTGGTGGCTGTTGATGAGAGATGTGTGTTAGTAAGGCGCGACCAAAAGTGTTTGTGATATATTGTGAACGCGATTAATATATCGCCAGACTCATCCACACAGTGAAGAAGCGCTGGTGACAGAAGTGTACAAGGAGAGAACAAAAGGTGGATGTCCGAAGGAAGCTCCTTGTCGCTGGACAAGCGAAATCAAACACTCCCAGATAGGTAATGGCGACCCGCACTACCCGAGACTAAGGACGCTGAAGGGGAAATTGACGTACCACGGAGAAGGGATTTTTATTGTTGTCCTTGTCCACAACAGCGATGGCGATGGCGGCTTTGATGGCGGCTTTGATGGAAGCAAGATTGAAATAACCCTGGTTGGAGAAGGAAGATTGTATAAGTTTGTGTTGAATTGTGTAAGCCAAAAGCTGAGTGAGCGAAAAGTAAGTTTTGGAATTGGGTGTAAGAAGGAGAAGAGAGAGAGAGAGAGAGAGAGAGTTGACGGTGGGGGTTGGTAATAGTGGTTGGTGGTGTAAAGGGGAGTTTGAGTGGTGGAGTGGGTGGTGAGTGAAGTGGATTGGTGGACCGGACGATGGGTGTGGATGTTGATGTTGATGTTGATGTTGATGTGGATGTGGATGTGGATGTGGATGTGGATGTGGTGGAAGGGTGGAAGGGTGGAAAGGTGGAGGGGTTGGTGGAGGGTGAAAGGGTGGGAAGGGTCAGAGTGATTTAGGCTGGACAAGGTGGTTAGGGTGCGATGGGGGTGGCAGTTAGTAGGGAGTTTTAGTGATACATATGTCGGTGGTTGGAGGTTGTCGATGGGTAAGAAAACACGAAATGGGTTGTTTGGGCTGTTAGAGAAAGGACACTAAGAGTTTTTAGGTGATTTTAGATGATTTTAGGTGATGTGAGTGTGATTGCCGATTGGACAGGCGTATTCAGTTTAGTGGCCGTAGAGGAGACAGGGGCGGGGGGGGGAGTGTACTTACTCTTATATGGTGTGCTACATACAAATAATAAGTCACTAAATAGGGTGTTGGGGGGGGGTTTTGGGGGGGGAGGGATGTTCGGGGGGTGTGATGGGGAACGATGGTCGATCCTGAGGAGTGAAATAAGCCATTTGTGTACATACGAACAATACCCAGCTCACAGGATTATACGCTCATATCATAGGATTATACGCTCATATCATAGGATCAGAGGATCAGAGGATTAGAGGATTAGAGGATCAAGTTACTATGCACTACCGAACAGGCAAAGCTAGGTAGGTAGGTACCTGTGTGTTTGATGCAACGGTGCGGTGTGATAACGCTTTCAGACGCCAACCAAACAAAAAAGAATCATGCATCGTAGTATATTCTGGGTTTTATTGTTTCTGTTTGCTGTTCCTGGTTCATTGTTCCCTATTCTAATGGTGGTTGTGTGTGTGAGTGTGTGAGCGTGTTTCTGACGTGGAATTTGTAAGGGAGTTGAGGTGAGGAGTGTGAGGACTGAGTAGATGAAGTTTCGTGATGCCCGTTGATATAGAGGGGAGTATTATAGATGGGCATACAGACAATTAGAAATCATAGTACGAAACTGACTGACTTCGGATTCCGTGCTGTACGAGCTTCCATACTACACGAGAAAGTCGCTCACTCACCCTCACCCTCTCCATCGGAATAATGGTTCTCTCCCTGACCGGCGACAGACAGACTACACTAAAGTATACTACTACGCCGAGAACGGACATACAGACGATGGACGATGGACGATGGACGATGGACGATGGACGATGGACGATTTGAAAGACTTCAAGCTCCAGCTCGCCGTCCGTAAATATATGTAGTGTACATACATCTCTCACATATGCCGTCCCTCTCACAAACCACAAAACTGCCAGGTACAAAACACACCGTCCCCCATCACATCACATGAAACCCCCCCCAAACCAAAACTAAAAACTCTAAACCTCAAACCACCTCACCATGCACACCACTCAACTGGACGGATCCCCATTAATGCGCAAAAGGGGTAAACCCAAACCAACGTCTCCGTTTGTCTTTCCAAGAATTCCCAAAAAGAAGTGTCTGAGAGTCCTCGCCCCTCCCCCAAAACAGGGCCCGATCCAGAAAAGGCTACACCACTCTCCCTCCCCCAAGCCAAGCCAAGCCCAGCCCCAATCTTGAAACACTGTTGTTGTTGTCTTACAGCATTCGCCTCGTATTTGCTGGTCATCACCACATCAGCGTCGAGGTACGGGAAGTACATGACTTTGCACGACATCGTGTTTCCGAAGACGCAGATGTCAGATGGTAGCAGACGGCACTTGAGGGCGTTTGAGGGTAGGACGATTTATGCCCGTTCTATGCCCGTTCGTTTTCATAGATAGATAGATAGATGGATGGATGGGGTATACAGACATGGTTTACGACTCGAGTAAACTCACCCTCCCCCCCCCCCCAACCCCCCAACCCCCCTTTTCCCCCAGGGCGTGCGATATTGACGTGCATCACCCACTGCTGCACGCACCTCCTCCTCCACCATCCATCTCCTAATACCGCCACGCCCAGCGCCCAGCGATCTCCGACTGGGATCAGAAAAAGGGGTTGATTGATTGAAGTGGGGCGACAATCATGGGGTGTAGGGGGGTAGGTATAGCATAACAAACATACCATAGCATAGCATACGAACAAAAAAAATTGTTCTCGAAGCCATTTCCACAGCACAGTCCCCTACATCCTATATTATATTCCGTGCGCGACTATTATAGTTCACCATACCTTTCTGAGAGGAGGAGGATGAGGGTCCTGCGATCCCACACCCCTGCAAAGTGAACTTAACCCCGAGACTCCGAGCCTGACGTTCGTGACACTGGGGGATTTGAGTATCACATCATACCATACCCTAGACCTGTGACACACCTGTACGCTGCTGAAGAGAAAGAAACGAACTCCTTGCATACCTCTATACATATCTAGCATTCAAGCCGCGCGGGCCCTGGCTTTCCACATACCATGAAGCCCTGTTCTGTTCCCCTGACGTGACCGACCCCTGAGATAGAGGATGCCTGACCCTGTTCCTGACCCCTTTCCATCGCCGATGTATGTCCCTAATTACTCTACTCCTTGCATCCAGCTCCGAGATGTGTAGATCAAGCTTAATTTCATCAGCCAGCCATCCAGCAAGCAAGCAAGCAAGCCACACCGATCGGCAAACGGGGACGGGGATGGAGGCGGATATATCGATTTCCCATCGATATCCCGCAGGGGATCAGGGAAATGGGGTCCTTTTGTCTCTGAGGAATCCCTCCTCTGCCTTCCTTAAACGGGACCCGTCGCCGTGGAATGTCTGAGGTGGTTTCCGTTTGGGGTTGCTCGGAGGCGGTGGGGGGGATGGGGGGGACGTCACAATAAAATGCGTTGATCCACTGTGGGATTTTCTAGAATATGTATGTACTTTACCACGCTGAGCGGAGCAACGGCGTCTATTACCGAAAAAGATGGTCTTGATTTAGCTGTCAAACTATTGAGATCTCTCAAAACCCTCCACAGTACATGTAATCCGTCCCCTATTTCCCCCCTCGGCCGATTTACTGGCCGAGGAAATGCCAAATGAGATACAGCCCTTTCCCTTTCTTAGCCCCCATCCCCTTCAACTGCTGAGATGCACATCACGGACGCAGCGCAGACGTAGGCGGCTGACATTCTCTTTTATTGCCGCTAGGTTATGAGCTATTGGATTTTAGGGATCCATCCCGCTTTGGGGGTTCTGAGCGACAGGGGGAGGACGGGAGATGATGTTTTGCCATGTGGGAAATCGTGGAGGTGAGTGATTTCATGGGCGCCCTAATTTAATGGTAGATGCGGTTCGTGACTTTGCTGAGGAGGGCTATTGGGTGGGATGGGGAGTTTGGGGAAGAGCCGCAAGTTGTTGCTACTGGACTCCTTGTTCTGGGTGTGGAGCTACGGTTTGTTCTTGGCTGGTTTGCTGGTGCTCTTCTGGACGACATCGCACAATACAATGGTAGGTCTAGGAGGGTAGTTGGAAATATGCTCATCGACAGTATATTGTTCCTCCCATTCTGTTTTGTTCCCCAATATCTATGCCCCGATATCCAACCGCAAGACCCCGTACACCTCGTCCATTGGTCGGTTTTCTGGTGCGCTTCTAGACGACATCTCACAACCCGCACCGCAAGTGAAAGAACACTGTAGGAAACATGCTCGCTGAGAGTATAATATTCCTTCATTCTGTTTTGTTTCCCAACATCTATGCCCCAACCCATAAGTATACACATACACTACACCCCCCTCCCAAAAATCGTACACCACCACCACCATCTTTTCCGTCTCCCTCCAACACCTTCATCCCTCCCCCATTCCTCCAACTCCCCTCTAATGACTCAAAGTACTCCTATTCTTACTCTTCCTCCTCTGCAACGTCGCCCTCCCCTTCCTCGTCCTCACCCTCGACAAAAACCCATGCCTCCTCTTCCTCACAAAATGCGACGGACTAAACGTATTCCTCGGCCCGCAACGCACTTGGATACCCGCTAGAGAGGGGTGCGTGCTGATTTTCGGGAGGAGGTCGAGGATCTCGCTGCTCGCGCTGGACGACGTGGTGGTGGTGCTGTCGATGGCGGCGGAGGCGGAGGATACGGAGGTAGGGGCGCGAGTGAGGGCGCGGGGGTGGAGGGATGGGCGGAGGGGGGTGAGGATGCTGAAGGTTCTGTCGGGGGGGTTAGTATTATTGAGCAGAATGGAGGTGTGGTATTGTTTGGTGCGGCTCAAGGTGAAGGAGAGCACGAGGGAAGGGAGGAGGGAAGACGAACCTCGAAGCTTGGGGAGCCACAGATTTAACGGCCTTCGCCTGCATAACCGGCTTCAGAGCCACAGTGACGCCTCTGGAAGAGCGTAGAGACAGCATGGTGCCAATTGATGTGTTGTTGCGCTGACGACGCGGGTTGGTGCTGCTGTACTCGTTGTTGTGCTGGATGTTCGATGTTCTCGTCGGCTGGCTGCCAAATTCCAATCCGCGCTAGCGGAGTAGGTTCCGCTTGCCAAATAATTTCTTGAGCCAAAATCGTCCCCGAGCTCCAATCCGCAACCCTCGATTTTTTTTCTTGCGATAAGGGCAGGTTCGAGCAACTACATTTCAAAGAGCCAATTCTTACGCTGGGACTTACGAAGCAAATATACACATCTACAACCACACATAAACACAACTCCCAACACCTACTACCAAAACCACCACACCCACCCGCGCAAACCCCAATCAACCACAACCACCACAAAAATGTCCACCACCTCCTTCCCCCCCCACCACTCCAAGCCCTCCCACCCCATCAGCCCCTCCCTCGCCCTCACCCACCTAACCACCTACCTCACCGCCGCCACCTCCACCCCCTCCCTCCTCCCCAACGCGACCCTCCAACCCACCGGCCCCATCGCCCCCTCCGACGCAGCATCCAACCTCACAATCCAGCATCTGCGCCGGGTCGAAGCCGGGTTGAGGGGGGAGTGGTTGGCGCCTGTGCTTGATCTCGAGGAATCCTACCCGGCTGCTGCTGACGATACGAAGGGAGGGGAGGGGGAGAAGGCGGATGCGGAGATGGGAACAGATGGGTGGCAGGACTTAGACGAGTATCAGAGGGAGCAGAGTGTTGAGGTTGGGGAGCTGGGAGGGGAGACGGTGGTGGCGAGTGAGGAGGGGGCGGGGGCGGTGGAGGTGAAGGCGAGTGAGGGGGAGGGGATGAAACAGGATAAGGAGGCGAGGAAGAGGGATAAGAAGGAGAAGGAGAAGGCGCTGAAGAGGGAGAAGGCTGAGAAGGCGAGGAAGGGGGTTAGTGCGTGAGCGTGCTCACGGCTTGGATACTACGACATTTGGAGGGGTGGTCACCACGAAGGGAGTAGAACGCGGGGATGAAGGACAACATTTTTTTAATTCTCGCTTCAAAGGAGGGGCACAAGGACGGAGCGCCGCCGTCCTTGCGCCCCCTCCTTCTCTATCTGCGCGGTGCGGCGCCTGTTTGCTTGCTGCACAGCTTTTACAACCCTTACAACCTTACAACTCATCGCGACCGCTCGCCTTCACCGCCCCATCATTCTTCTCATCCACCACGCTCTCCCCGCTCTTCTCGCCATGCCACCCGAGCGCGCCCAGCCTCTCGCTCAGGATCGGGTGGCTGAAGTGGTACGTGGCGTACATCCAGTCGGCGTCCATGGTGCTCAGGTTCTGGATCTGGAGTTTGATGAGGGACTTTGCGAGTTCGGTGCTGTAGCCGAGCTTCTGCGCGAACTCGTCGGCTTGGAACTCGTAGCGCCGGGAGAGGATGTTCATCAGTAGCTTGATCACGGTGTCCATGGGCGCGAGCGCGTCGGAGAAGAGGATGAAGCCGATGATGATGGGCATTTCGGTGTGGAAGCCGAAGGAGCGGTAGAGGGATTTGTTGTTGATGAAGACGGAGAAGAGGGAGAAGATGTAGAAGAAGTGGACCTGGGAATAACTTGTTAATATGTTTCCACTTGAAGTAATTTGTCTGTCATGCATACCTGTGAAATCGCGAATAGACGTGTCGTGTGACCAAGGCTCCAGTGACCGAGCTCGTGTGCGAGAACGGCCACGACCTCCTCGGTTTCGCTCTTCTCGATGAGAGTGTCGTAGATGACGATGTGCTTCTTCCATGGCAGACCAAAGAAGTAGGCATTGCTGTGGGCGCTTCTCTTGCTTCCATCGATAACGTAGAGCTCCTTGAGAGGGAAGTTGAGGCGCGCTGCCAAGCCTTCGACGCCAGTCTTGAGGGCTCCAGGATCCAAAGGCGAGAGCTTGTTGAAAAGTGGTAGGATCGTGATGGGGTAGACGGTGATCATGAAAACCTGGAGGGCGGCTCCGAATAGCCAGAGGTAGTAGAAGAACTGGTTGCCTGTCTTCTGGACGATCTTGAGGAAACCGGCGAGAATAGGTGGGGCAAGGATGAATGCCAGCATCTGAGATTTCAGGATATCGGTAACGAAGACCTTAGGTGTCTGCTTGTTGAAGCCAAATTTCTCCTCCAGGACAAATGTGCTGTAGATCGAAGTAGGTAGCGAAAGAACTTGTTGGATGATGATAAATGTCAGGACGAAGACGATCGAGTGAGAGATCTCGCCCGAGAAGCGGGTGGGTGCGAATTGAATGAGCCATGATCCAGTCAAGGTCCAGAGTTTCGGGAGAATATCGTAGTAGATGAAAGCAGTGTTTTGGATTTGGCCGTAGAGAGAAGAGACGAAGCTGAACTGCGCCTTTGCGCGTCCGTATGCCTTCGGGTATGGTTAGCTTGGTGATAAATGGCAAGTGGGGTGGAGCTGGCGAACCTGGGATTTATCAAAGACCTCCTGGGAGACCTCGTTGGCGAGAACCTTGGGCGGTCTAGTGTTCTTTAAGACCTGGTATTGACGGAGGGAGAGATAGCTTTCGAATAGGTACTGTGCAAGGGAGAAGCCCACTATAAGCTTCTTCCATGGGAACAGTGGCCTATCCAAGAAATGTGCTAGGCGCTACAATTTATTAGCACGGCCCATCAAGTCAGTTGCATGGGCGGCAGAGCATACCTGTAGAATATCCATCTTGACGGTGTCGTGATGATGGAAGGAAGGGTGCTTTCACGATGGGGCACCTTTTCTTGTATCAAGCTTAACCCAGGCGCGTCGGCGGGACGGCAACATGTCCTCTACGGGTAAGTGGCGCCAAACGGCGTTTACCGTGCGCGGCTTGCTTGCTCGGTCTTGGGTGGAGTCTTGTACCTGAAATCCAAAAATACATTTATTTAAGCTTGCTATTGGGGAATCATGAAGTAAAAAAAATCCCTCCCGCGTCCATCATTCGCCTCCTAAGCATACCAACTGTACGACAGGCTCCTTCCACTGGGGATTGTATCGTAATGTGCTCCTAGACATTTTCCATAGCTTCGTCTGCAAGTCGTACGCTGGCTTTCTCTGGCTCCAAAGCCAGTTAACAAATGTCCTGTCGCTATCGGACTTCTTTTCCTCCACCGGATCCCTCATCACTACAACGAGAGTCTTCAACCCTTCAAATGGAATGAGCTCTTGTAAAACCCCCCTTACGTAGTCGGCCTCTGGCCACTCGTATATGTCAATAGCTAGAGTCTGGATTTTGCCCCTGTCGATCTCGGACAGAGATGCAGCAAGTAATGATAGGTTTCCCGCCATACCTGCCATCTTGCAGTGAACGGTCGACGGGGTCACGAACTGATAGTCGTTGCTGAAGTAGATAATATCTCGTTCTGGCAAGAGGTACAATTGGTTCTGCGCTGCCCCATCTTTAGAGAAGGAGAGACTGTTTGAGAGAGCCCTCAAAGCCCTAAACGCCTCGTGTCTTGATTCTTGATTAATGCCGAGGACGATAGAGGGGCGCGATTTAGGGATAATCGCATCGTTGAGAACGCGTAGTTCCACGATGGAATTGCGCTCGAAAAAGGCAGTTTGCCATATTTTGGCCCTGAGTTCCGCCGGGAGGAGGGGGAAAAGCGTGAACTGTGGCGTAGGAGCGTCGATGGACATGGCGGCGGTGGTGGTGATGGACTGGACGGCTCAAGTGAGACGGATGTTCGTTGACTTGTCAAACGGGCTTCAGGGGTAAGGCTGTCATCAGATGGATAACTCGTTATGTCGACCTCGCCGATGCGTCTAGACCAAAAAGATGCAGGAAGACAAATATGCAAATATGTGTATGTATGTGTAACGATGGACAATTCATTTTTCACGAAGGCGCATCCGACACAGCCCACAAGTTTACGCGTACCTGAGGCAGTGCCAGTGCCAGCGAAGGCTGTTGGTTGACTGATTATCCAAAAGTGGGCACGGAATGTATGTATGTACTGCGGAGTCTACGGAGTCTACGGAGTCTACGGAATCTACGGATGAGTAGATCGTAGAGTACACGAGTAAGTTAGGTATTGCACTAAAGTTTCATGTAATTGTAGGTCGCCCTTTATTGTAATACTTGGATATTTGACAACAGATACACAGGATACACCAGCGTAGCGTGATAGATCCTCACGATATTGCACAGTTGCACACTCATTCGGTGTTTCTTTGATTGTCAGTTTTCGTACTGAAAACTCTGGAATGAGATTTTGGTTGGTGGCGGTGGATTTTCCTTTGTTCTTTTGTCCCCCTAGGTTCTTGAGTTACCCCACGAAATGACCACAATTGGAGTATTGGCGCACGATACTTTTTGGTGGCGGGATGCGCAGTAATTGGGGTATTTTGGAGATTTGAGACATCGTCGGCACCTCGCCACTGAATCCCAGCCCTTTTCCATCCAATCTACCACACAACGGTCATATTTGTTCTAGGGGACGGGTCCAATTTAATCCGCTACTCATCTGCTAATCATCTGCTAATCCCTTAGGGGAACAAGTGTACGACGCGCCAGGCACTGTGCTTGGGTTGTGCTTGGGTTGTGCTTGGGATGTGCTGGGGCCAATTGACGACTCCCCAATTAGAATCAACCTACAGAACCCCAGACCAGATGACCGGATATTCCAACCGCCGCGATTCGAGCCTGCCTTAACCAAAAGTAGATAACACACCCAAAGATTCATCCCCCCGTCCCCATCTGCCATTTCCCCAGTTTACTCCCACTCCAAAATCCCCCCACCACCACCACTTCCACCACAACCACCAACGACGACCTCCTTTCACGCCATGCAGGTTGTGAGATGATGAACAGCGACTCTACCAGATATTTGGAGACCAGACCCCGCAGAAACTCCTCGAGATCAAGCTCAATTAGTCACATCATCACTACACCCACCTCCAGTACTCCCTCGCTATCCCCTACCTCCGATATGCCTTCCAACCTCGAGGATTTGGGAGAGGGTGTTCGACGTGTACACATCAATGGCGATGGAGGGAAGCCTAAGAGTCGCACGGCACATGGTCGCAAGGCTTCGTCTCCCATGATGCCTGCTTTCATGGTTTCTGCGCCTGGAAAAGTTATTGTGTTTGGAGAACACGCCGTGGTGCATGGAAAGGTTCGTCTCGACTTACTCCTGGCAACACGCATATTTCTAACACTGTGTACCAGGCCGCTATAGCTGCTGCTATCTCTCTCCGTTCATACCTTCTCGTGACATCCCTTTCGAAATCGAGGCGAACAATCTCTTTGCGATTCCCTGACATCAATTTATCACATACCTGGAACATCGATGACCTCCCATGGAGCACATTTTCGCACCCTTCCAAAAAGAAGCACTACTACGATCTGGTCACAGAGCTCGACCCCGAGCTCGTCGCTGCCATGAAGCCACACCTCGCGAACGTCTCGCCAGGGGCACCAGATGAAGTTCGCAAGGTGCACCAGAATTCCGCCTCCGCATTCTTATATATTTTCCTCTCGCTGGGATCGCAATCCTTCAACGGCTGCCTATATACACTCCGATCGACTCTACCAATAGGAGCAGGACTCGGAAGCAGCGCCTCGATATCTGTTTGCCTGTCATCTGCTCTGCTGCTTCAGATACGCACACTTTCTGGCCCTCACCCGGACCAGCCTGCGGCGGAAGCCCTCCTCCAAGTGGAAAGAATAAACAGATGGGCGTTCGTATGCGAGATGTGCATCCACGGCAACCCATCCGGCGTCGACAACACCGTCGCGACGCAAGGAAAGGCCGTCGTCTTCCAGCGCTCCGACTACAGCAAACCACCAGTCGTCACTCCGCTCTGGAACTTCCCAGAGCTACCCCTCCTCTTAGTCGATACCAAGCAGCCGAAATCCACCAAGGCCGAGGTCGCCAAGGTGGGCGATCTTAAGAAGGTGCATCCCGAAGTGACCGGGGCAATCCTGGACGCGATCGATCAGGTCACCATCAGCGCGGCGAATCTGATTACAAGCGAACAGTACGATGATGATGAGGAGGCGGGACAGGCGCATCTGGGCAAGATGATGACTATTAACCATGGTCTACTCGTTGCCTTAGGCGTCTCGCACCCCAGACTTGAGAGAGTAAGAGAGCTGGTCGACCATGCGGGCATTGGATGGACAAAGCTCACTGGTGCGGGCGGTGGAGGTTGCGCCATCACGCTTCTGAAGCCAGATATATCAAAAGAGAGGCTTCGTCAGCTGGAGCAAGATCTCGACGATGAAGGATACGAGAAGTTCGAAACGACGCTCGGTGGTGACGGCGTCGGGGTTCTCTGGCCCGCGGTCCTGAAGAACGGGACCGATGAGGATGATGAGGGGGGTGTGGAGATCGATCAGGAGAAGTTCTTGAATGCGGTGGGTAATGATGGCGTTGAGAGGCTGGTGGGTGTGCATGGCAAGGACGGGGAAAGGGAAAGCTGGAAGTTCTGGAGGGTGGATGGGAATTAATTAATGGGAAATGGGGTTTAAAACAGTCATCTGGGGGGTGTATTAACAGTCTTACAGATGTAAATAATGATTATAATGCAGCGCGAGCTCATAGCAAACAATAATTACAATTTTTTCTCGAAATCTAATCCCTAAATCATGTGAGGCGCAATGCAATACCTTGCCGTGTAAGCAAGGTAGAAATCTGCTCCAAGGAGAACAATAGTAATCGTAAAGGCCAGAACGTAATCCCATCGCAATTGGTATGGTTTGAGCCTTTGAGTGGTTGCGTTGGAATGTGATAGTTGACTACACTTTGGTAGCTGCCGTCCCTTAGCATTGTCCCTTGCCGCACTTCGCGACGTCCCTCACCTCACCTCAATATTCCTACATAAACCCCGCCATCCCCCGCAACAGCAAAGATGGCTCCCAAGGGCAAGCAACAATCCCGTAAGTACCACTTCTATTCATACTCTTTTACCGAAATAGGCACTTTCCAAGGCCTTTCGGTAATCTGCACAACCTATGACGTAGACTATGAGCTCTAACGGTCTAAATTTCTACAGAAAAGCAAGCGGCCTCAAAACCACCTCCACCAGCCGAATACAAGACTATAGGCGAGAAACGACGTGCTGAGTACCTTGCTTCTAGGCCTCTACAGGTTTTGCACGATACGAAGGGCTGGGACGGGCTCACGGCTGCGGAAAAGACTGCATACTCCACGTTTGCGCTGCTTGAATCCGAGGCCTACACGACCTGGAGCGCACCACTCCAGAAGGACTTCCTCAAGCTCGTTGACCAGCTTAAAATCACGCAACCACTACCGGAGCCATATACACTTGGCAAAGACAGGAGGGGAAATAATATCGAGGATTATACGATTCCGCAGTACGAGGCGTGGAAAGAAGACGAGGAGAAACTGAGGATACTGAGATGGGAGAGTGAGACCTTCCGAGAGAAGTGGGCGAAACAGCATTTCAAACCTAGTGCGGAGCCGAGTAGCGCCGACAAGGAGTATATCAAGAAGTGCATCTGGGAGCCGGAGACTACGGATTTGGATTTCGAGAAGGTGGACGGGGAGACGAAGCGGCCTTTGACGGAAGAAGATAGGCAGGACGAACTGAAGCGGAGAGCTGAGATTGTGAAAATGGAGTCGGGAAAGCAAGTCGGGAGATATGAGGGAGATCCCACTTGGGACGATGTGACGCCCATTCCACAGGATGATGGGAAGAACCCATTAGCAGCAATTGCCTACACCGACGAATACGCTGAAGGTATGTCACCCCCCTCCCACCTCTTTTACCCAACTAATCTAACTCGCCGTAAAGCTATATCCTACCTCCGCGCCGTCATGGCATCCAAAGAACACTCCCCACGCGCCCTCGCCCTAACATCCCACATGATCAGCCTCAACCCCGCCCACTACACCGTCTGGCTCTACCGGGCGAGCACGCTCTTCGCTCTGACCTTCGTCCTCTCCGACGAGCTCGCGTGGCTCAACGACGTCGCGCTGAGCAACCAGAAGAACTACCAGATCTGGCACCACCGCCAGCTCCTGATTGATAACCTCTACCCCACCATCTCGGCATCGCGCGAGAAGGTGCTAGAGTTGGCGAAATCGGAGATAGAATTCTTGACCCAGATGTTCGCAGAGGATAGCAAGAATTACCACGTCTGGTCGTACCGCCAATACCTCGTCCGCAAACTCGATTTGTTCCCGAGTCAGTGCGAGGATCCCTCTGAGCTGGGCGCGGTGGAGAGGTTGATCGAGGAGGATGTGAGGAATAACTCGGCGTGGTCGCATCGGTTCTTCCTCGTTTTCTCGGATCCGGGGAACTCAACTGAGGGGTCCAAAGCAACGGAGGTTGATCCGAAAATCCCAGCTGAGATACTAGACCGCGAGATTAGGGTCGCGGAAAACGCAATCTATTTAGCGCCGCAGAACCAGAGTCCGTGGAACTTCCTGCGCGGGGTGCTGAGGAAGGGTGGGAGGGAGTTGAAGTCTGAAGAAGGGTTTGCGGGGGAGTTTGTTAAGTTGGGAGATGGGGGGGGAGGGGAGGAGGAGGTGAGGAGCTC
>KV459497.1:0-83831 GCA_001662645.1 Pseudogymnoascus sp. 03VT05 | reverse complement strand
AGTAGGGTAGTTTCTATATAGGGCTCTAAAGCACTTTTAACAGTTGTATTACAAAAGGCTTATTTATAATGAGGTAGCCATTTGCTCCTGTGTCTACTAGGGACTTCGTTTACACACTAAGTCTGTTTAGACTTAGCGTTGTGTCAACTAAGAACTAGGTCCTGCCTAAGAGTTCTTGTAAGTTGAGTGCTTACAGATCACATTTATATAGACCTAGGAAGAAGCCTTTCCCTAGGCCTCGTCATTTTCCTCTAGGTTCTTATCTAATTAGAGTTCTACAGCTTCCTCCCATTACTCTTCTGTCTTAGGGTCGTTCTAGTTAATCTCCTTAACAGTAGCGTTAAGTGGGCATTTGTCCTAGAAATGGCCTAGCTTACTGCACTTAAAACAGTTCCTAGACGTAGTTAGCACAGCAGTCCGCACACAGCCTACAATGTCTAGTTTTAGGGCAGTGGGTGTAAAAGGAGTCCTCTAAAAGGAGACTAGAGGGCTTCTTGTAGGCCTTGCTGGTTAGATCCTTTTGTGCTTAGCAGGCATGAACCTAGATGAGCTTAGGCAGGTAGGTCCTTGTTGGCTTAACTCTGCGCTCTTAGACAGGAAGCTTAACTCGTTGTTCCAGCGTCATTCCTAGTCGAATGCAGTGAGTTCTTAGACTATGGTGTAGTAGTTACTATTCCATTAATTTTTAATAATCGCCATGTGGCTATAGAATTAAGGGGTCAACTTGTTCCACATATACTAAAACCATTCCAACTCTGTAACCTGTCCTATAATAGCTGCACTTTAGAAGCAAGCCTTAAACTCTAAGAAGGTTTCATTTGTGTGTCCTTTCTCTCCTATCTGTAGGTCTTTAAAGAGGTTCTAGGCCTGTTCTATCTTATTGCCTATTAGGTAGTACAATCCTAATAGGTCCATCATTTCATCAGCGCTCTAGAAACCATGCGTATTAGATAGGTATTAGGGTTCTAGGTATCTTTTCGCTAGGCTGGTTGTAGTGCCCTATATTAACGCTCTCCTAGAGACATTAGTAGGTTAGTGGTCCTCATTAACTATAAGTCAGTCCTAAATGGACGTGCTCTATTGCATGAAGGTATGTTCTATCCTATTGCTTAGTGGTGTGATTTTCTCTAAGAAGGTGGATTTCTTATAATGATTTAAAGGGTCCTTAGTGTATTATTGTGGTAGAGCTAGGATCAAAGGGGATTAAGTAATACTAATAGGTGGTAGTCAAACGGTACTAGGCGTGTTTCGTATTAGCAATACAGGCAGTTTGTCTCTATCTACCTTAATGGTACACACAGGGGTGTCTGCTACTAGGGGGGTGGACAGTATTCTAGTCTAGCTAGCTACTAGGGTGGCTATCATTGCTTTAAGCTCTTGCATTTCGCTCTTAAGGTTTGCAATGTAATCTAGGGGGCTTTTAGATGGCCCTGTGGTTGTGCCTGTAGCAGTGGTCTACCTAGTTGTCATTTGTAGCAGTTAACTGTCATTGTCTAGTGGGTTTTGTGTCGTCTTACGCAACATTAGTTTAGGGGTGTATTAAGTTGTAGTTAATATAGAAGAGTTTAACTTCTAGGGGCCTTTAGCCATCAACAGTCTTGTTTACAATTACCTCTATGTGTGAGGGGGTTCTTTAGGATCTTATATCCTATTTAGCACTAATGCGTTAGTGACTTTACTAGCTTGCTCTATAGGATCAAACCCTAATCTACTAGCTGTCTGTGAGATCTTAGGAATCATAGCTATTTAAAGTCGTTAGGTCTCTACTTTAAAACGGCACTAAGTTGCAGTTAGTGTAGTAGTGTTTTAATAGTTCTCCTAAGTCGTTTAGGTGTAGGATATTATTTAAGTACAGCTGTCCCTAGCAGGCATGATCTTTTTTATATAATGTAAGGACATAGGGCACTGTATCACAAGTAGTTGCATATAGGAGTGCAAGTTGGATATAAGTCAGTGCAATCCTATAGGTCTACTACAAAGGATACAAAAAAGATAAAGGGGGAGCTTATGGCCTCCTACCCCTTAAATATCCATATTAGGTCTAACTTAGATAATTGCCTTTGTGCCTAACAGTGACGTCGCAACTAGTCTGTAACACCCCTAACCCTAGTCCCTTAAATATTGTAGTAAGGGGACATCCCTGTACTACCTGCAACTACCCTAAGTAAGGAGGCATCCTTACACTAAAGGAGAATGATTAGTTGATTTGTTAAGGTTTTGTAGCAGTGTTAAGGCTCATAGCATATTAATAAAGTGTGCTAGTGAATCCTAGCTATAATATTAACCTAAGAATGGAGATGTGATGCTAGGCGTATTTTAGGGAGAGAAATGGATGTATAAATTCATGTTAAAGAAATTTTTCTTACTAGGACCTAACTGCTATAGGCTTCCGTTTTAGGAGTTGGAGAAATTCTTACTCATGATTACTAAAATGCAACTGTTTACACCTATCACTATCCTAGGAATAATAGTAATCTGTTATATACCTAGTAGACTACTTATTAGAATTCCTAAGAGATGTTAACAGCAGTAAGGACTCATTAGAATCTAGGCTAAAGCTTAGTGAATTTCGTCCTTAATTCTAGCACTAGAAGGTTGCCACTAAGAGTTTTTAAAAGAACAGTCTAGATGTGTACCTTCTACTAACTTTACAATCCTTTAACGTATTTCATAGGCGAGCTGGTCACTAAAACACTAAAACGTGTTAACTTAACAAAAGTAAACACACTACAACTAACATAAGCCTAAACCTCTAATTAAGAAGGTAGAATTATTCTTGCTATTAAAGCACTTAAAGAAGGCAATATTAAGAGTATTCAAGCTACTATAATGTTGTACAACGTCCTATTTAAGTTGCTATGTACATAACTTAACAGTATTACTTCTTAATGCAACTCTACCCCTAACTTATGAAAATTAACTCTATATAAAGAGTCAGCTCTTGTTCAGTACATCCTCAACCTAGATTTGCATAGATTTCTACCCTAGCCACAAGCTGTGTAAGAAATGGCAGACCTTCTACTCTCTAAACAAGGCAAGAGCCCTGTTGGGATAAACTAGGCTACTAGCTTTATAAAGCATCATACAGAAATTAAATCAAAGTTTAGTTAGAGGTATAACTATAAACGAGCAAAATGTAACGATCCTAAGATAATTCAAGAGTGGTTCTCTCTTATATAAAACACTATCGCAAAATATAGCATCTTAGATAAGGACATCTACAACTTTAATAAAGCAGGTTTTATAATAGGAGTTATTGCTACTATAAAGGTAGTCATAAGCTTAGAAGTAAAGAGCTATCTAAAGACTATACAGCTAGGAAATAGGGAATGGGTGTTAATTATCTAAGGTGTTAATTTGTACAGAAAGGCACTCCTGCCATTTATCATTTTCAAGGCGCAGAATCACCTCTCTACTTAGTACAAGGACTTAGGATTACTAGACAATTAGGTGATTACGCTAAGTAAGAATGGGTGGACTTTAAATTCAATTAGGTACAAGTGGATTCAACACTTTGATTAACATACAAGCACTTGTATGATCAGAACCTATCGCCTTCTTATTCTTAATGGGCATAAGAGCCACCTCTCAGCTCAATTTCAACACTACTGCACAGAACGGAAGATAATCACCCTCTGTATGCCACTACACTCCTTGCACATTCTTCAGCCACTTAATGTAAGCTGCTTTACGCTGCTAAAGCTTTTGTACGGACGTTAGATTAAAACCTTTGTATAGAACCAGCTAAACCACATCATAAAGCTTAAGTTTCTCTCTACATTTAAAGAAGCATTCAAAGCGACATTTATAGAGCAGAACATTAAGAGCGGATTCTAAGCTACAGGACTAGTTCTATACGAGCTGTAGAGTGTCCTCTCTCACTTAAATCTACGCTTAAGGACTCTAACCCCTCCTATAGTTAAGAGTAACAATTAGACTTTAAAGACTCCTTAAACTATAAGGGAGCTTAACTTTCAAACAGAGCATGTTAAGAACTGCATTAGACAGCATTAGGATAGCTCTCCTAGCTTAATTAATAACGTACTAAGCTAGCTTGCTAAAGGAGCTTAGGTTATAATGCATTCTACTGTTCTACTTAAGGCAGAAGTTAAGGCTCTATAAGCAGCAAATGAACAGAAAAAGAGGAGGGAAAGGAAGTGTAAGAGGCGTATAATGTAAGGCAGTAGTCTCTCTATATAAGAGGGGGAGGATATCATTTATAGTGCTAAGGTTAAAGCTTAAGTCTATATAGAGGTGGTAAGTGAGAGTAGTTGGCAGGTGGGTTCTACAGGCCAACAGAAGCGCTATGGCATATGTGGTATTATAGGCCATAATGCCTGTACGTGCAAGAGGTGCTAGAAATTAATTATGATTAAATAAGGGTTATTATGTAGGGTGGTGGTGTAGTAGTAGTAGTAATAGTCAAATTTTAGTGTTTTGGTGACCAGTGTGCCTGTGTAACCAGCTTGCCTATGAAATACGTTAGGGATACAATAACTAGTTATTAGTGTGCAGTTGATTAAATAAAGGGCTAGCTACTACCTAAGCTAGTTCTAATTTAGACAGATGATTAGCAGCTTATAGCAGTTTATCTAGAGGTCTATTTCTAGTCTCTAACAACAAGTTAGATGTTAATATGTTAAACAGTTGCCTCTATTTAGGGCAGCTAGTGTCTACCATCTATAGGAGGACACTAGTTAAATTTAAAACTTTTTTCTTTAAACCTAGGTGAATCAAGTTAATGTAATCTATAAAATCCTAAATCTAAGGCCGTTTGAGGTAATGAAGGCTAAATCATAATCAGCTGAAAACGTAGCAAGACTTACTAGTAGGTTAAGTAAGAACAACTTACTCTATTATCATTAGATTTTTAGGAAGGATAAGTAGAATGAGACTGCTAAATCACTATGCTATTTCTACTAGCAGCTTTCCTATAAGGATGCCTCCTTACTTAGGGCTAATATAGATGGGTTGCAGGTTATATAACAGGCAGGAAGGCAGGTTAACCAAGACGGACCCCATTTAGGTACATAAGGGGTAGGAAGCCATAAGCTCCTCCTTTATCTTTTTTGTATCCTTTGTAGTGGACCTATAGGATTGCACTGACTCATATCTAACTTGCACTCCTATATGCAACTACTTGTGATATAGTGCCCTATGTCCTTACATTATATAAAAAAGATTACGCTTACTAGGGACAGCTGTACTTAAATAATATCCTACACCTAAACGACTTAGGAGAACTGTTGAAACACTACTACACCAACTGCAACTTAGTGCTGTTTTAAAGTAGAGACCTAACGACTTTAAATAGCTGTGATTCCTAAGATCTTACAGACAGCTAGTAGATTAGGGTTTAATCCTACAGAGCAAGCTGGTAAAGTCACTAATGCGTTAGTGCTAAATAGGATACAAGATCCTAAAGAACCCCATTATATATAGAGGCAATTGTAAACAAGAGTGTTAATGGCTAAAGGCCCCTAGAAGTTAGACTCTTCTGTATTAACTGCAACTTAATACACCCCTGTACTAATATGTTAAAGATGCTGACGTTAAACATCACCTAAGACAATAATGGTCAACTGCCTTAAATGACAACATAGTAAAGCATAACGACTGCTCCTCCCACAACTGCTCCACCTACTAAAATGGAGCTGGATCGTATCACAAGCCTTAAGGCTCAGATGTAGGAAATCAAGGCAATGCTTACAGCTCTCATAGCAAACCAGACCACCCCCACCTCTATGCCTACGCCTGCGCCTACAGCGTCAACACTAATACCTACTGTCAAAGACGTGGACAACCACACTGACAATCAATCAGACCTTTAAACGTACCCTATGTGAAACACACCTAGGACTGTTTAATTGCCACTAATTCCAAATGCCTACGCGACTACTAAAGACTATCTAAGTCAGACAGGCCTACTAATGCCTCTCTAGAGCACTCGCTCCCCTTTAACCTAATCAACAACCTAAATGCCCCCTAAAGACCCTCTAACTCACTATAGGAAGTCCACTATATCAGAGTGAATGACGCCACTAAGTGACAGCATTAAACATACCTTCCTATAATAGAGCGCTTCTATATAGGACCAACTTATAGTTAGCAAAGATCATTACCCTACTAACGTGTCATAATGCGCATTAATATGGGCCACTACAACCAGCCTAGCTAAGAAATACCTAGAACCCTAATACCTATCTAATACACATAGGTTCTAGAGCGCTAACGAAATGATAGACCTATTAGGATCATATTACCTCATAGGTAACAAGACTAAACAGGCCTAGAACAGATTTAACGATATACAAATGGGCAAGAAGGGCCACTCTTACAAGTCCTTCCCTAAGTTTAAGGCCCGTTTCTAGAGCGTAGATATTACTAAACAAGTATTACAATTAGAGTGGTTCTAGCACATGTGGAACAAGTTGACCCCTTAAATCTACAGCTACATGGCGGTTATTAAGAATTAATGGAAGGGTAACTATTAGAACATAGTCTAAGAACTCACTGTCTATAATGTAGAATAGCACTAGAGTAATAAGTAGACTGTTGTTCCTACAGAATAGACTACAACTTTAGTCATACAGCCTCTACATTCTATGGAGGTAGCAACCCTAAATCCCTTCTAAGGGGTATCTACTACAACTACAAAACCTTCATCCCCTTAAACTATAAGGCACCACCCTAGGGCTAATATAGGTTATGCGCTTTAAGGACAAAGCCTTCTCTTAAGGGGGGGGGTAGTGTAAGGATGCCTCCTTACTTAGGGCTGATATAGATGGGTTGCAGGTCATATGACAGGCAGGAAGGTGGGTTAATTAAGACAGACCCCATTTAGGTACATAAGGGGTAGGAAGCCATAAGCTCCCCCTTCATCTTTTTTGTATCCTTTATAGTAGACCTATAGGATTACACCAACTCATATCTAACTTGCACTCCTATATACAACTACTTGTGATATAGTGCCCTATGTCCTTACATTTCCTAAGGTTATCTAATAGCTAAATGTTCCCTTAGCTTCCTTTTGCATAACGTTCCTTTCTCCTTCCTCCTTAATATTACCTATTTTAGGGAAGAGTAGGTTAGTAAAGCAATCCTTTAGCAACAATTAAGGCAATTCCTTCTTCTGTCTCTTCCTAGGTACAGCACTCCTAGCCTCTTTTTCCTTACTATACCTAATACTTAGTTCTGCTAGTGCAAATAGCTTTAAGATCTAGATGTTAAATCTTAAATATTTCACAATCTCCTCCTCCACCTTATCTTAAACGATGTGGTTTCTAAGGACCCTAAACCTTTGATCTAAGGTTGTGTTAGGATTTTAATATTCTTCTAAAGTATTAGTGTAATAATCTGTAGATGTAGGTAGGTTTGCTGTATACTCTACATAGTCTATAATAGTTGCAAGTGTTGATTTATCCCTAATTGTATGTAATTTTGCGCATAGATCTACTAGAAGCTTAATGAACTTATTGCTTTCTCCCTCTAGTAGCTTAGTTGCACTCTTAGTTGCACTTAGTGATTTAGATGAATGCTGTAATGTAACAGCTGCCTCTAGTAGTGTTTGCAGTATGTTAGCTATTAAGAGCTAGGTGTTCTAGGCACCTTCTAACATCTTAGGACGTTAGCTAAACTACTTGTCCCTAATAGGAATAGGCTAGGAGGTAGTTTGCTTAGAGCGTTAAAGGCCCTTTTCCCTAAGCTCTATATTAGTAGTATCTATAACGTTAATACAGGCCTCTTTAGACTTATTACAGCCCTTAAGGTTATGTTTGCGTTTTTAAGGCTTATCTTATGTAGCTAGAGTAGAGACCCTAAGGCTTATAGAATGCTAAGAATTACTAGTTGCATGCTTGCTGTATAGCTTTTCTCTATGTTTAATAGATAAGTGGTTAGGGGGGTAGCTGCTGTTCTTAAGCTCTTGTTAAGCAGCTAGATGTTACAGCTAGGATTAGGATAGGATGTAATTGGCTAGATGGCTCCTAGGGTGATAGGTCTCTAGAACTAATAGCATCCCTAACCCTATGTGATGGAATAGCAGGAATAGTAGGAATAGCAACAGAGTTTGCTATTCTAACTATTCCCTATGGCATGTGATGGAATAGCAGGAATAGCAGGAATAGCAATGGAGTTTGCTATTCCAACTATTCCCTTTAGCACGACGCCTCTATATAAGTAGATAGTTAGTTCTTAGATAGGAGCTTCATGCTCAACTCAATATAGTATTTGTTATATACTAGTAATGTGTTTTATGAAAGCCTTTATGTCTAACCCCCTGCCTCCTCTAATAAGTTAAACCAACGAAACCTCTGTGAGTCTTATAAGTTTAAGACCTAGCGTTACACTTTAAGCACCACTTCTACAAGGTACCAGCTTATACACAAAGCAACATGTCTGTTGTTAGCTTAAAGGGGAAAGCCCCTACTACGCTAACTTTGTCTTAGAAGTCTAAGCCTAAGAATGAAGAGATGCCTAACGCACTAGCCATTAACGAACTTAGGGAAACCTTATGCGTTAAGTTGCCTAACACATACTCTGGCAACTGCAAGGATCTTAAAGTGTTCCTACTACAGGTTAAACTGTACTAGTACTTTAACGACAACAAGTTCCCTACTGCAGACAGCTATGCCTTATAGACTACATCCTACCTTAGGGGGGAAGCCCTATGATAGGTTAAGCCTTTCCTTAAGGACTACTTCCTACATAAGAACATGTATAGAAGCATAGCTACAACACAGTCTATATTCAGAGACTAGAAAGGATTTCAGAAGGAGATCTGTTGCATGTTTAGCAACATTAATGAGGTTAAGACTGCTAAAGACCATCTGCTTCAACTAAAGCAGACTAGCAGCACTCTCACGTACGCCATAGAATTCCAGAGATATGGAAACTAAACTAAATAGGATACTAACGCACTCCTTAGCCACTACTGTTGTAGTCTAAAGAGCTACGTTTGCATAGAACTCACCTAAATGGAAAATTAGCTAATAGACATAGTGTTGCTAATTAAGCACACAGTCTAAATCAACAATCAACTGTATAAGTTTTAGAAGGAAAAGCAAACCTATAATGGACCTAGGAGGTACAATAAGTATTAGAAGAATAAAGGCTGTAGAAGAGACAATCACCTAAGGGATAACTGCTAGTTAGACCCTATAGAACTTAATGCTACGTTTAAACCTAGACAGCCCTACAACCCTAAGAAAGACAGGCAGTTTAAGGAAAGACTCTGTTTTAACTATAATAAGCCTAGTCATATAGCTAGGGACTGCAGACAACTAAGGAAGGGTAACAGCAATAAGAAGTTTAGTAAACAACTTAACGCCACTTAGTAAGGATAGTTGAACGCCACATTCTAGGGCTAGTAAGACTAGGGAATAAATGGCAATAGCACGCCTAAAGGCAAAAGCTCTAAGGAGGAATTAGAGGCTAAGTCCCTCACAACCTCTAAGTAAGAAACATATAATAAACTAGCGCCAAAGCAACCTATGAATTCACAATGTAAGGGAATTGTAAAGGACATGGCTAAGTTCGTACACAATAAGATTAAGAGGGTTTAGGAAGAACCAGATGGAGATAGGAAGATTTCCATAATCAAAAGCATCTACAAGAGCTCACTCCATAAGGTCCTACAACAAGTCCTAGCAGATGATTAGGGAGACAACCTATAGGAATATTACAACTAGATAAACAACAACTAGCAGGAGCACAGAGCCTCTATAACAGTCATGAGACTAGAGAGCCAGTAAGAAGAATGGCTTAGGAAAGAAATCAAGCTTATGGCTAAACAAGAGAGCCTAGAAGCTGTTAAGCAGTACTATTAGGACTAAAAGCAGGACCTAAAGGACTATGCACAGAAGGCATAGGATACTCTTTAGGATGGAGAAGTAAAACCTGCTATATAACTAGAACAGAGAGCCATAGAACAACTAGAGACGTTTTCCACGCCTCTAAGGGAAGACTAACTATAGGACAAGAGTTAACAGGAACTAATAATAACAGATGTAATAGAGACTGATCATCCCTAGCACCTATACGTCTACTAGGAGTATTACAGCAAAGATGATTATAAACACCACTAGAAAAAGAAACACTAGTATTAGTTGTTTCCTTAATCCTTACCCTAGATACACTTCTAAGACGCAAAACAAGTTCACGCTCTTAGACAAAGTTAGTCTAAGGGGGAACTACCCCTTAAGAAGGAACAGGTGTTTAAAAGTTACCTACACCTATTAAACAGCAGACCTAAGTAGGAAGGGTTAGCCTCACTAGAACCATTAAGCGAAGATAAGTTAAAAAACTAGGAGTCCTTAACAGTAGGCCACTAGTAAGCGACAAGAAGAGGCCTAGTACAAAACAGTTATACGCTATAATAGGCAGCATGCAACTATATGTAGTTGCTAAGATATAAAAGCAACACCTCTAAGTAATGATTAACTTAGGAGCAATAGGCAACTTTATAACAAAGAAAGTAGCAGACACCTATAGAATTTAGACGCAATTGAAATCCAATCTATACCCACTAATGGTAGTAGATAGGGAACTAATCTTATTAAACAATAGGATAGTGACTCTAGAGATAGTCCTATTAGAGATAGTTATGCTATAAGGGCATAAGGAGATAATACAGTTTAATATTGTGTACATAGACAACTATACATACATCCTTAGAATGCTGTAGCTTAAGCAACATAATCTGTACATTAATTAGGTACAGGAAGAGATTAGCTTAAACTACTGTGTGTGTGAAAAAACAGACATAACGCAATAAGGGAGGAGGACCTCCTAGGACTAACGTGAGGTGTGTGCAACCTCTACTAAGTCTAATGACCTAGCCTAGGCATCCTTACTAACAAGTATACTAGTGGAGTATAAGGAATACAGTAAGCTATTCTAGGAAGGCCTAAAAGACAAGGTGCTTCCTAAGCACTAACTATGGGATTACAAGATACCCTTAGAGAAGGACAAGAGTCCACTGTTTAGACTAATATACCAGCTATTAGAAAAAGAGCTGAAGGTACTAAAGGAGTACATTAATGACAACCTAGCAAAAGGATTCATTAAACCCTCTACATCACTAGTAGGAAGTCTAGTACTATTTGTACTAAAGAAGGACAGTTCCTTACAGTTATGTGTGGACTATTAAGCGTTAAACAACATCACCATTAAGGATAGGTATGCCCTACCATTAATTAACGAATTACATAATAGATTCTAAGGAGCAAAGATCTTTAGTAAGCTGGATCTATAAGGAGCATATAACCTGATCTGAATTAAGGCTAGGGAAGAGTGGAAAACAGCATTCTACACCTACTATAGCCTATTTAAATATTAAGTTATACCCTTTAGGTTGACAAATGCACCTGCATCTATGCAACAACTAATGAATGATGCCTTACACAAATACTTAGACATCTTTACCATTGTCTACTTAGACAACGTCCTGGTTTATTTAACAAGTGAAGAAGAACACATCAAACATGTTAAACTCGTCCTAAAGAAACTAAAGGAGTATAGTTTACTCCTTAAACTAGAGAAATGCAAGTTCTATAAGAGCTAAGTTGAGTTCTTAGGCTACATTATCAGAATGCACAGCATTAAGATGGACTAAGCAAAGGTCATAGCAGTGTTAGAATGGCTAACACCAACTATAGTTAAAGAAGTGCAGGCCTTCTTAGGCTTTACCAACTTCTACTAAAGGTTTATTACAGGATACTCTAAGGTAGCTCAACTATTAACAGAGCTTACCCAGAAGGATCTTGCGTTTAAATAGACAGATAAAGCAGAAGCTGCTTTTTAGGAACTTAAGACGAAGTTCACAGAAGCACCTATCCTTGCTACATTCGACCCTGTAAAGAAGATCATCCTTAAAATAGATTCTTCTGATTTTGTAATTAGAGCATGTCTAAATCAACTAGACGAGAACAGTAAGTTTAAACTAATTGCATACTACTCTAGAAAACTGTCACCTACAGAGCTTAACTATGACATCCACAACAAGGAGCTACTAGCTATTGTTGTTGCTTTTAAGTAATAGCAAGTATACCTTAAGGGATCCACCTACCCTATACAGGTATAGACAGATCATAAGAACCTTATATACTTCACTACAACTAAGGTGTTAAACTATAGACAAGTCTGTTAGGCAGAGACACTCATAGCCTACAACTTTATAATAACATATCACAAGGGCTTAGAGAACGTAAGAGCAGACGCTCTTAGTAGAAGGACTAACTACATTAGCCTAAAACAAGAAAGACCTAGAGTAATATTAAAGAAAACAGACGTAGGAATACAGTACAACAAGCTACTAGCAATAATATTAATTGTTAAGGATATAGAACTTAAAAAAAGACTTAAGAAATCTTATGCAACAGACAAATGTGTAAAGAGAGTCTTAGCTAAGGTTAAAGGCAACTTTGCCATTAATGAACAAGGACTGATTTGATACAAAGGATTAGTGTATGTCCTAAGCTAAATTAGACGCCTACTAGTGCAAGAACAACACTCGCTACTAGCATATAGCCACTAGGGAGTAACATAAACCTTTAAACGAATCACTAGACACTACTACTTCCTAGGTATGAGGAAGCAAGTAGAAACAGTGGTATAAGAGTGCGACATTTGCAGCAAGTCAAAATCTAATAGGCACTTGCCTTACAGACAGCTTAAGTCAACACTAGTACCTAAGGGAGCATGGAAATTAATAGCTTTAGACTTTATAGTTAAGCTGCTGCTCTTTAAAGATTCGTTAACAGGAGTAGAATATAACTCTATCCTTGTTATTACGGAAAGACTTACAAAGTATAGAAAATTCATACTATACCTAGAGGCTAGCAATGCTAAAGCACTTGCATATACCTTTATTTAAGTCATATTAGCTAATCATAGGATGCTAGAAGAAATAATCTTAGACAGAGACAAGCTCTTTAACTTAAAATTCTGGAAATCATTAATGGCTCTGTTAGGAACAAACTATAAGCTGTTAACAGCTTTTTACCCCTAGACAGATGGTTAAACGGAAAGACTAAATTAGACCCTTAAACAGTACCTATAGAGTTATGTCAACTATCAGCAGGATAACTAGGTTTAGATTTTACCCATTGCACAATTTGCATACAACAGTGTAATGGCAGAAACAACGAAAGTCTCACCATTCTTTGCTAACTACAGCTACTAGCCAGAAGCATATAGGCAGCTAAGACTAGATAAAGTAAGAGCAGAATAGGCCTAGATCATAGTGGAACAACTACAATCATTCTACAAACAACTTGCAACAGACATCTAATTCTTAAATGAACGATCTGCTACATATGTAAACAAGAAGCGCAGTATAGAACCTGCCTTTAAGGAGGGGGATAAAGTATACCTACTCTAGAAACACATCAAAACAAAACGACTAAGTACAAAGTTGGACTTTAAGAAATTAGGACTGTTTAAGATTTTGAATAAAGTCAGCTTAGTTAACTATAGACTGCAGCTACCTAAGAACTCTAGACTCCACCTAGTCTTCTATGTCTTGCTATTAGAACCAGCAAGAGGGGACACCCACATTGCAACAGACACTGAACTCTAACCTAAGAATGAGATTTAAGAATATAAGGTCAGGGCAATCCTAGACAAGAGGTTAGTAGGACGCTGAGAAGAGTTTTTGATAAAATGGAAAGGTTACAAACCTACAGACAACTCGTGGGAGTTGAGGGGAAGCCTTAGCTGCCTAGAGTTGCTAGTAGAGTTCCACTGTTAACACCCTAACGTTTAAAGAAACTAGGAAAGAGGGCTGATAGGTAGTTAGGCTCTAGGACAGCGCTCCTAGGGTTAGTTATAGAAGGACTAACAAGGTGAGCGTAAGCTTTAGCTTCTTAACGCTTACGTTCCTCTATCTCTTCTAGTTCGTTAAGGGTCTTTAGACTACAACGAAGCATCTTAGCACTATAGGTCTTAAGGAGATCCTGCTGTTGTTTAAGACAATTAAGATAAGACATAGCTGTTGCCACAGCCTCACAAGTCATGCAAGTTTCTAAACGAAGGCAATCCTCTTCCTTCTACAGCAACTGCTAGTTGCTAGCAGAAGGCCTAGAGACGTTGTAGTTTTGGGAATTTAAGCGGACACATTTGTTACATCATTTAGAAGAAGTAGAGGTAAGGCAGCAAAGACCTCGTTTCTTACAGCAAGAACAGGAAGGCATTTTAACCCCTTCATAGGTTATTTAGTCAGCAAGAAGTTTACGTTCTTTAATTTTAGTATGTTTAGAAGAAGACATAGTTGTAGCCTAACCTACCTATAGATAGTAGTAGGCATCACCCTACTTAAGTAGTTAGCATTTTCCTTAGTCAGCTACAGGCCTTAGGACTAGGCCTTAAGGGAGGGACCTAGTGTTACAGCTAGGATTAGGATAGGATGTGATTGGCTAGATGGCTCCTAGGGCGATAGGTCTCTAGAACTAATAGCATCCCTAACCCTATGTGATAGAATAGCAGGAATAGCAGGAATAGCAACAGAGTTTGCTATTCTAACTATTCCCTATAGCATATGATAGAATAGCAGGAATAGTAGGAATAGCAATGGAGTTTGCTATTCTAACTATTCCCTTTAGCATAATGCCTCTATATAAGTAGATAGTTAGTTCTTAGATAGGAGCTTTATACTTAACTTAATATAGTATTTGTTATATACTAGTAACATGTTTTATAAAAGCCTTTGTGTCTAATCCCCTGCCTCCTCTAATAAGTTAAACTAACAAAACCTCTATGAGTCTTATAAGTTTAAGACCTAGCGTTACATCCTTGCTATGAGGCTCTAACAGAAGCAACTTTAATATTAGGTTAGCTAGGTTAGATATAATCCAGACCTAGAATGGTACCCTGCAACAAACTTTAAGAACTCTCCTTACAAAATCCAAGAGTTCCACACAGAATACCCCAACCTCCTAGGTCTATAGAATGATCTACCTAGATAGGTTACAGCATAGGAAACAGGCGAGCTAAGCTATGATCACAAGAGGCACAGGCATGGAAAAGTAGGAAAAAGAGTGTTGTTACTACCTATAACACTAAACTAAATACCCTCTAAGTCAGGGCACCCTTAGCATCATAGCCCTTATAGAGGCCACCCTTCCTAAACGTCTCCCTAGCGTTGCAACAAGCGGCTACTACTATAAGAGACAAAGGGTCAAAGTGACCCTACGTAAAAGACTAGACCTAAGTCCCCTCTAACATAGGGTCTTCCTCCACCTAGGCCCTATAGGCTGCCCTAACACCCCTATCCTCCTCCTCCTCATCCCCCTCCTTCTGCCTACCACCCTAAGTTAGGACAGCTACAGGAGTGGCAGCAGTGGGCAGTTTGCCTATAGCAGCTACTAACTCCCCTAGGAGAGCCGGGACGCTCTCCTATTCTGTCTGCAGATAGCATAGCAACGACTGAATTTGCTACTTAGAGTTAGCACTAAAATAAACAAAAGAAGGGGGTCTACTTATAGCCAGCCCTAACTTAAGGGTAGCCTAAGTGGCACATGCCTCCTTATAGAGGTCACGCTCTGCCTTAGAGTGGAACTTAGGGATAGAGGCGGCAGCGAGCAACAGCACGCAGTTGGCCTTAACAGCAGCAGTAATAACGTTAGCATTAAGGACAGGGGTAGCTGCTTTGGCAGTAACAATAGTAGCAAACTCAGGCCTAAGGAACTAGGGCAGCTATTCCTACAAAGTCAACACTAAACAAACCTAAACGCAAAACTGAAAAGCAACAGGAAACCTACTAGAACACATAGAGAATGCTGCAAAGTATAGTAACTGTACTTTAAGCTAGTTAGGGACTAGACGTAAGTATAGGCTATAGCCCTATAACAGATTGCCTAAAGGCAGCGGACGCACAAGACGCAGAAGGAATCTGCAAGGGCCCTAGAGGGCATAGGAACCAGCATTTTCAAAATTAGGAATCTGTAATTCCCGTTAGCCTAGCCTAAGTTATCACCACTGCGCCAGTGCAGTTCCTTAACCTACTAAATCGTTCAAATGGGGTTTGTATCTAAAAACAATCAATTAGTATCCTTCTCTACACGTCTAGGAGGGCTACTCACTAGTCTTAGGGGGGGGGGGGTTTGTTGTTGTTGTTGTGAAGAAAACAACAGGAAGTGGGCAAACCTTAATTTCATATTCTAGCTTACAACAAAGCTATCTAAATTAGGTTAGTGCACCCTTACCCTTTAACAATTCTACGCCTAAGGAGTTGGATTCCTTTTGCCATTAATGCAGGCCCCTACTATATAATTTCATAATTAAACAAGCAGAATCTAGCGTTTGTAATCCTCTTAGACATGATTCACCTTACACCACATACAAACTCACCTAACATAGCTCGCGCACACGCTTTGCGGACAAAGCACCCTCTAAAGGAGGGGGGTAGTATAAGGATGCCTCCTTACTTAGGGTAGTTGCAGGTAGTGTAGGGATGCCCCCTTACTACAACATTTAAGGGACTAGGGTCAGGGATGTTATGGACTAGTTATGACGTCACTGTTAGGCACAAAGGCAATTAGCTGAGTTAGACCTAATATAGATATTTAAGGGGTAGGAAGCTGTAAGCTCCCCCTTTATCTTTTTTGTATCCTTTGTAGTAGACCTATAGGATTGCACTAACTTATATCTAACTTACACTCCTATATACAACTACTTGTGATACAGTGCCCTGTGTCCTTATAGTTAAGTTGACGCATTTTTGTGTTTTAGTAGGCAACTTACTTATGTAGGCAACTTACTTATGAAATATGTTAATAATATAATATAATAAGGAAGTTTACTTACCCTTTAATATAAATAAGTAATTCTTTAAAAGCCTTACTAGTAATAGAATTTATAGATAGATTATTAGAAATCATAAAGTTAATAATCTTCTTTTTACATTCATTTTTAGAATATAAAGATAAATAACTTTGTTTTCTAGAATCTCTATAGAATTCTGTTATAGAACCTTGTTATAAAAATGAAGCTTAACTAGAACCTAATAATATATGTTAGTTATTATATTTTTTAGAAGATAAATATTACTTACTATCTTCTAAATCATTATTTAATAAAGGGATATGTTTATAATGAGATTTATAATGTATAATATAGTTGCTTATACTTTAATAACGTATTTCACAGGCAAGCTGGTCACATAGGCGAGCTGGTCACCAAAACACTAAAACGCGTCAACTTAACAAAAGTAAACATGCCATAACCAACACAAGCCTAAACCTCTAATCAAGAAGGTAGAATTATTCTTGCTATTAAAGCACTTAAAGAAGGCAATATTAAGAGTATTCGAGCTGCTGCAATGTCGTACGACGTCCCATTTAAGTCGCTACGTACACAACTTAACAGTATTACTTCTTAACGCGACTCTACCCCTAACTCACGAAAATTAACTCTGTACGAAGAGTCAGCTCTTGTTCAGTACATCCTTAACCTAGATTCACGTGGATTTCCACCCTAGCCATAAGCTATGTAAGAAATGGCAGACCTTCTACTCTCTAAACAAGGCGAGAGCCCTGTTAGGATAAACTAGGCTACTAGCTTTATAAAGTATCGTACGGAAATTAAATCAAAGTTTAGTCAGAGGTATGACTATAAACGAGCAAAATGTGAAGATCCTAAGATAATTCAAGAGTGGTTCTCTCTTGTATGAAACACTATTACAAAATACAGCATCTTAGATGAGGACATCTACAACTTTAATGAAGCAGGTTTCGCAATGGGAGTTATTGCTACTACAAAGGTAGTTACAAGCTTAGAAGCAAAGAGCCGTCTAAAGACTATACAGCTAGGAAATAGGGAATAGGTGTTAATTATCTAAGGTGTTAATTCGTACAGATGGGCACTCCTGCCATTTATCATTTTCAAGGCGCAGAATCACCTCTCTGCTTAGTACAAGGACTTAGGATTACTAGACGATTAGGTGATTACGCTAAGTGAGAATGGGTGGACTTTAAATTCAATTAGATACGAGTAGATTCAACACTTCAATCAACATACAAGCACTCGTATGATTAGAACCTATCGCCTTCTTATTCTTAACGGACATAAGAGCCATGTCTCTGCTCAATTTCAACAGTACTGTATAGAACGGAAGATAATCACCCTCTATATGCCACTATACTCGTCACACATACTTCAGCCACTTAACGTTAGCTGCTTTGCTCTACTAAAGCTTTCATATGGAAAGCAGATTAAAACCTTTGTACAGAACAGGCTAAATCATATCACAAAGCTTGAGTTTCTCTCTGCATTTAAAGAAGCATTTAAAGCTGCATTTACAGAGCAGAACATTAAGAGTGGGTTCTAAGCTACAGGACTAGTTCTGTATGATGTACAGAATGTTCTCTTGCACTTAAATCTACACTTGAGAACTCTAACTCCTCCTATAGTTAAGAGTAACAATTAGACTTTAAAGACTCCTTAAACTATAAGGGAGCTTAACTTTCAAACAGAGCACGTTAAGAACCGCATTAGACAGCATTAGGATAGCTCTCCTAGCTTAATTAATGACGCACTAAGCTAGCTTGCTAAAGGAGCTTAGGTTATAATGCATTCTACTGTTCTACTTAAGGCAGAAGTTAAGGCTCTATAAGCAGCAAATGAACAGAAAAAGAGGAGGGAAAGGAAGCGTAAGAGGCATATAATGCAAGGCGGTAGTCTCTCCATACAAGAGGGGGAGGATATCGTTCATAGTGCTGAGGTTGAAGCTTAAGTCCATACGGAGGTGGCAAGTGAGAGTAGTCAGCAGGTGGGTTCTACAGGCTGACAGAAGTGCTGTGGCATATGTGGTATTATGGGCTATAATGCCTGTACGTGTGAGAGGCGCTAGGAATCAATTACAATCAAATAAGGGTTATTATGTAGGGTGGTGGTGTAGTAGTAGTAGTAATAGTTAAATTTTGGTGTTTTGGTGACCAGCTTGCCTATGTGACCAGCTCGCCTATGAAATACGTTATACTTTTTGATTTTTCTATATTTTCCTTAAATCCTATTATTATATATTTATAAGTTAATTTTAAGGTTAACTTACTTACAATTAGGCTGTGTACATTTTATAGTAGCAGTCCTTTACTTATTTTTAATAATAGGGTTAAGTTCTTTAATAAGAAGACCTTCTTTAAAAATATAAGGTTGACTTTCTAAAGAAAGTTTAAATGTAGGGTTATTATAAATATCTCTAGAAGGAGGCATTATAAAAGATATGTAAATATAAGCTTTTGTTGTTATAAAGTAGGTTGTTATTATATATATATAATTCTTATGTTAAAGAGAGTAACGTATTTCACAAGCGAGTTGCGCACACAAGCGAGTTGCACACGAAAACATGAAAACGCGTCAACTTAACAAAACTCAACCTATGGCAACACCAACTCAAGCTAAATCCTCTAATCAAGAGGGTAGAATACTATTAGCTATTCAAGCACTTAAACAACATCAATTTAAGAGTGTCCGAGCTGCTGCAATGTTGTATGATGTATCGCCTAGAACTATTACCAACCGAATGAACGGAATGACTTCCCAACGCGACTCTACCCCTAACTCACGAAAATTAACTCCGTACAAAGAGTCAGCTCTCGTTCAGTATATACTCAACCTAGATTCGCGCGGATTTCCGCCCCAGCCGCAAGCTGTGCAAGAAATAGCAGACCTACTACTCTCTAAACGAGGCGAGAGCCCTACTAGGAAGAACTAGACTACTAACTTCATAACGTGTCGTATGGAAATCAAAGCAAAGTTTAGTCGGAAGTACGATTACAAACGAGCAAAATGTGAAGATCCAAAGATAATTAAAGGGTGGTTCTCTCTCGTACAAAACATAGTTGTAAAATACAGCATCTTAGAGCAGGATATCTACAACTTTAATGAAGCAGGTTTTACAATGGGAGTTATTGCTACTGCAAAGGTAGTTATAAGCTTAGAAGCAAAGAGCCGTCCAAAGACTATATAGCCTAGAAATAGAGAGTGGGTGTTGATTATTCAAGGTGTTAATTCGTACAGATGGGCACTCCCGCCGTTCATTATTTTCAAGGCGCAGAACCACCTCTCTACATAGTATGAGGACTTAGAATTGCCAGACAATTAGGTGATTACGCTAAGTGAGAATGGGTGGACTTTAAATTCAATTAGGTACAAGTGGATTCAACACTTCAATCAACATACAAGCACTCGTACGATCAGAACCTATCGCCTTCTTATTCTTAATGGGCATAAGAGCCACCTCTCAGCTCAATTTCAACACTACTGCACAGAACGGAAGATAATCACCCTCTATATGCCACTACACTCCTCGCACATTCTTCAGCCACTTAATGTAAGCTGCTTTACGCTACTAAAGCTTTCATACAGACGTTAGATTAAAACCTTTGTACAGAACCAGCTAAACCACATTACAAAGCTTAAGTTTCTCTCTACATTTAAAGAAGCATTTAAAGCAACATTTACAGAGCAGAACATTAAGAGCAGATTCTAAGCTACAGGACTAGTTCCATACGAGCTGCAGAGTGTCCTCTCTCACTTAAATCTACGCTTAAGGACTCTAACCCCTCCTATAGTTAAGAGTGACAACTGGACTTCAAAGACTCCTTAAACTATAAGGGAGCTTAACTTTCAAACAGAGCATATTAAGAACCGCATCGTACGACATTAGAACAGCTCTCCTACCTTAATTAATGATGCTGTTAGCTGCCTTGTTAAAGGGGCAGAAATGATGATGCATTCTGCTGTTCTACTTAAGGTAGAAGTTAAGGCTCTATAGGCAGCAAATGAACAGAAAAAGAGGAGGGAAAGGAAGCGCAAGAGGCGTATAATGCAAGGGGGCAGTCTCTCCGTACGAGAGGGAGAGGATATCCTTTAGAGTGCTAAGGTTGATGCTCAACTCCATACGGAGGTAGCAAGTGAGGCTACTCGGCAGGTGGGTTCTACAGGCCGACAGCAACGATGTGGCACATGTGGTAATATGGGGCATAATGCTCGTACGTGCGAGAGGCGCTAGGAATCAATTACGATCAAATAAGGGTTATTATGTAGGGTAGTGGTGTAGTAGTAGTAGGAATAGTCAATCTTTTGTGTTTTCGTGCGCAACTCGCTTGTGTGCGCAACTTGCTTATGAAATACGTTATGAAAAAGGAAGGAAAGGGTAGTATATATAGTTAATAGTTTATACTCTAGAATATTCTATAGCCTTAATTAATAAGTATGTAGTATTAACTAGAATGTTCTATCTAAAGCTCTAATTTATAAGTATATATTATTAATGTAAATATTCTAGAATGTTCTATAACATTCTATATTCTAACTTTTTTCTTATCTTATCTTATCTTATCTTATCTACGTACTATTCCTAATATAGTAATTACCTTACCTAATTAGTTAGAGCCATCTATAGTTAAATATTCATGAATATAAATACGTGTATAATTTTTATTTATGAATATGAATATAGCCTAGTATTTAAGTTTATATTCAAATTGCTAACCCTAGACATTAAGGCTTAATATTTTTAGGATGATTATTCCATAGGGATAATATATCATTAGAACTTTCTAGCCATCCTAGAGACCATCCTATAGTGTGAGATTGCTAATGAGAGCACATAAGACATTAAATTAAATGAGTGTAAGAAGCTAATTAACTTGTAGTAAGCCTAACATATAATCTTAATAAGCCATCTCTTTAAACTTAGCTATAATAACTTAAAGTTAATCCTAACTTATACTAAGTAGGCTGTGTTCTATTAACCTATCATTGCTAACAACAGCACTAAGTAACCTAGATTTAATGCTGCTAGGTCTTTAAGGATTGCCATCTTTGTATTATGCCTTAATTAGATGTTTAACAGCAGTAATAAGGCCTCTAAATTTACTATAAAGGTAAGTTGTCTATGGTAGTATTATAACAGCAGGGCTTTCATTATCATTTAGATTTAGTGTACTTAGTTTAGCTGCACGTTGCCTTCCTATAAAATAGAAGGTGATATATTAGTTAATAAAACTAATTACTAGGGCAAAAGAAGTTGGCAGTATTGAAATTAGGATACCTACTATAGGTCCTCTAATGTAAACGGTTTTGCAACTTTCTTCATTTAGCTGTATTAGTAATACCTGTCTAATCATCTTTAGGGCCCCTCACTTCTACCTATTGTTTCATCTGTGTTAGCTTAACTACAAGGGGCCTTTTGTTTCTAACAAACATGATTAAGTTGCGTAATCTTAGGCTTAACTACAGGCTATCTCATTACTAGTATAGAAATGGGAGCAGCACATATATTAGAACACAGCTGCTAATAAATAGTAGGGCACGTAGAAGTTTAACTACAGCTTGCTTATTATATGTCTTAGCCTAAAAAAAAGTATATGTGGCTAGGCTCACTAAACACCTAGCTTATGCATAATATTATGCTACTATAGGGTTAAGGAAACCACTAGCTAGTCTTAAACAGTTTTAGCTTTAAAGTCAACTAGTGTTAACCTAATGTATTATAGAGTATTAATGTTGTCTTAGCTTACTCTTTCTTAGTTTAACAACTAAATAGAGCACTTTAGAAAATCTCCCCTAATATTTAGTAAGCTGATGACAGAGTTAAGACTCTGTCTTCTAAAAACAAGATAGCTTCCTATAGCTATAATCCTTTCTCTAGACTATATAAGCTGCTCTCACCTCTTTAGCACACTAAGCATCTTTCACCTCTTTTAATATTATTACTAGGCTTTTAATACCATTAATACACAACTACATTTGTATTTGCAAACATAGCACCTCTACATTCAGCACTGCCACCACTAACATGCCCACTCTTCTGTTACTGCTAGCTTAGTCTAACTGCTAATGTTAGAGTTTCTCTAATATGCCTAGGAGCTATGAATTTCAGCAAGGCTCATAAGGAGCACATAGGCAAATGTAGCAAGGAAACAGCCTTTAAGATCCTTAACACCTTTAAAAGCTATAGCAGAAACTTTGTTAATATAGCAAATGGGTACTAAAATGGCAAGTCTAAGGAATGGCTTAGGGAGTGGTTGGATTTATACAACAGCTATAATGAGATGGTCATTACTATATTAGATAGTATTATACAGCCTATATATAGGGTAATTTTTGTAACTAGTGCATATATGATATAGGTTCAACTTAATACACACTAGTACTAGTTAATATAATACAGAGTCTATATATTAGCTGTATATAGGCTGTATTAACCACATGATATAATAGAACATGATCTAAAGTATATAATTTACTTTAATAAGGGCTTGTAGTATAGAAAGTAGTGCATTAGGCTATCTAGTATATTCTAAAGCAGCACTTAATCTATATATTATAGAACTAGGAAAGATGTAAGGACATAGGGTACTATATCACAAGTAGTTGTATATAGGAGTGTAAGTTGGATATGAGTTAGTGTAATCCTATAGGTCTACTACAAAGGATATAAAAAAGATAAAGGGGGAGCTTATGGCTTCCTACCCCTTATGTACCTAAATGGGGTCCGTCTTGGTTAACCTGCCTTCCTGCCTGTCACATGACCTACAACCCATCTGTATTAGCCCTAAGTAAGGAGGCATCCTTACACTACCCACCCCCTTAAGAGAAGGCTTTGTCCTTAAAGCGTGTAATCTATATTAGCCCTAGGGTAATGCCTTATAGTTTAAGGGGATAAAGGTTTTATAGTTATAGCAGATACCCCTTAGAAGGGATTTAGGGTTGCTACCTCTATAGAATGTAGAGGCTATATGACTAAAGTTGTAGTCTATTCTGTAGGAACAACAGTCTACTTATTACTCTAGTGCTATTCTACATTATAGACAGTGAGTTCTTAGACTATGTTCTAATAGTTACCCTTCTATTAATTCTTAATAACTGCCATGTAGCTGTAGATTTAAGGGGTCAACTTGTTCTATATATGCTAGATCCACTCTAATTGTAATACTTGTCTAGTAATAGCTACGCTCTAGAAACAGGCCTTAAACTTAGGGAAGGACTTATAAGAGTGGCCCTTCTTGCCCATTTATATATCATTGAATCTGTTCTAGGCCTGTTTAGTCTTGTTACCTATAAGGTAATATGATCCTAATAGGTCTATCATTTCGTTAGCGCTCTAGAACCTATGTGTATTAGATAGGTATTAGGGTTCTAGGTATTTCTTAGCTAGGCTAGTTGTAGTGGCCTATATTAACACTTATTGTAACACGTTAGTAGGGTAATGATCTTCGCTAACTATAAGTTGGTCCTATATAGAAGCACTCTATTATAGGAAGGTATGTTTAATGCCATCACTTAGTGGCGTCATTCACTCTAATATAGTGGACTTCCTATAGTGAGTTAGAGGGTCTTTAGGGGGCATTTAGGTCGTTGATTAGGTTAAAGGGGAGCAAGTGCTCTAGAGAGGCGTTAGTAGGCCTGTCTGACTTAGATAGTCTTTAGTAGTCGTATAGGCATTTGGAATCAGTGGCAATTAAACAGTCCTAGGTGTGTTTTGCATAGGGTACGTTTAAGTGTCCAATTGATTGTTAGTGTAGTCGTCCACGTCTTTAACAGTAGGTATTAGTGTTAATGCTGTAGGCACAGGCGTAGGCGTAGAGGTGGGGGTGGTCTGGTTTGCTATAAGAACTGTAAGCATTGCCTTGATTTCCTGCATCTAAGCCTTAAGGCTTGTGATACAATCCAGCTCCGTTTTAGTAGGTAGAGCAGTTGTAGGAGGAGCAGTCGTTATGCTTTACTATGTTGTCATTTAAGGCAGTTGACCATTATTGTCTTAGGTGATGTTTAACGTCAGCATCTTCAACATATTAGTACAGGGGTGTATTAAGTCGCAGTTAATATAGAAGAGTCTAACTTCTAGGGGCCTTTAGCTATTAACACTCTTGTTTACAATTGCCTCTATATATAAGGGGGTTCTTTAGGATCTTGTATCCTATTCAGCACTAATACGTTAGTGACTTTACTAGCTTGCTCTATAGGATTAAACCCTAATCTACTAGCTGTCTATAAGATCTTATAAATCACAGCTATTTGAAGTCGTTAGGTCTCTACTTTAAAACAGCACTAAGTTGCAGTTGGTGTAGTAGTGTTTTAACAGTTCTCCTAAGTTGTTTAGGTGTGGGATATTATTTAAGTACAGCTGTTCCTAGTAGGCGTGATCTTTTTTATATAATGTAAGGACATAGGGCACTGTATTACAAGTAGTTGTATATAGGAGTATAAATTAGATATAAGTTAGTGCAATCCTATAGGTCTACTACAAAGGATATAAAAAAGATGAAGGGGGAGCTTATAGCTTCCTACCCCTTAAATATCTATATTAGGTCTAACTTAGCTAATTGCCTTTATGCCTAACACATGACCTGTAACTAGCCTATAACACCCCTAACCCTAGTCCCTTAAATGTTGTAGTAAGGGGGCATCCTTACACTACCTACAACTACCCTAAGTAAGGAGGCATCCTTACAGCTTAGTTAGAAGTTAGGCATAATATAGACTATAGTAATCTTGTTTAGCAGTAGAGGGAGAGGAGGTTATAGGGCTTATACTTCTTGCTTTAGTCTTGTAGTAGTATGATTAGCATGCTCTTAGCTGTCTCCTAATTTACAGTAGTTAAGATGACAGTAGCTAGTGCTTAGGGCTGATTTTTTTATGCTTAGGGTCAATGCCTTAGAAGTTAGGCACTTGCTTAATATACTAATTAACACACCATATTTACAACTGGTTTCTAACTATATTTAAACTAGTTGTTTACTAATCCCTTTGTTTCCTTATAAAGTTGACTGTAATTTTTAAGTAACAAAATAAAAAATAATCTACACTAAAATAATTTACCCTATAATATTTTCTAATATATTATAAAAAAAGCTAGTATACAACTATTCTTTAACTAGCTAGTAGCTATGGCTACTAACTATATTTTAGAGACTATTAGTAGTCCTAATAACTACTATAAAGACTAGAAGCATTAAAATAAAGTAATTTCCAACTGTTCTATAACTAGTTATTAACCATTATCTAACTATATACAGGCAAACCCTTAAGTTATAGACACTATTGAATTTTCTTAACCACTTTATCACCTTACAAGTAAATTAAAAGCTTCACTAATAGTAGCATCTAAGATCTAATATCATGCTACTATTCTAGAATACCTAGAGACTTCACAAAATGGTATTCTTCATGTTATTAATATAAATGACTACATAAGGATAGAAGTCCTTAAAATGCACACTAATGTATATACCCTATTATAACCTAATGTAAAACCTGTTACTAACTAGTTACCTATAGATCTAATATAGGAAACGAAAGTTAAACCATAGAAATGTTAAGAGCTTATACCTTAACAATACTCCCTTACATCTAGCAAGGTATTAATGTAGTGGCGTTAAAGTCTGCCTATAGCTACACCTACAACTCTAGCACTTTCTACATAGTAAAGTTAATAATAAGTAGTTTTCACTCTACTAGACAACTTAACAGGGACTAGTTACAAACCTGTTTAACAACAACTAAAACTAACAAAAGCAATGCTATATAAAAGGCTTATTCCTTACATTTTAAAGGAACTACTATAAGGACTGTCTATGCTTACTATATAGAAAGTGTAATGGAAAGCTAACCTTAAGATCTATAGCTAATATAGTAAGTACTCCTCATCTAGTTTCTAACTAAATCCTAACTAGTTACTAAGTCTAGTAACTAGTTAGTAACTAGTAAAGGGACATACCTAGACATTAGACTACTATAGTAGCTACTTAGCATAAGGTATCTGCTAAGGAGAGGGTTAAGCTTAGTCTGTAACTAGTTAGTAACTAGTATGTAATTAGGTAGTTTACTTGCCTTTATGTGCTTATAGAGGGAGGTAGCGTTTATAAAGACTTTACTATAGATGCTATATGTAGTCTAACTAGTTAGTAACTAGTTAAGGGCATTAGGAAGGGAAACTTACCTTATAGAAATAGATAATGGATTTAAAGGCTAATAAGACTAGCCTAGACTAAGACTAGTTAGCAACCTATTAGTAACTAGTATAGGGGTATAGAGGACTTACTATAGGGGGTATAGCTAGTAATCTTATAGGTAGGATTAAGGGTGGAATTCATTATGGCAACTAGTTAGTAACTAGTTGCAAATTTATTAGTAAACCATATAGGGATTATAGGGGTGATTTAGGGTAGGGGGGGGGGAACTTATAGTTTTTAGGGGTTTAGTTAGGAAAAGACCTTATTTTAAGGTGGGGTAGGTGCCTACTTATAGTAATTCCTAGGGGTAGGTGATCTAGGTGATCTAGAGTGTAGATTACTAGATTTAGCGCTTAGGTACTAATTAGGCACTAAATTAGGACTAGCTCCTAATCAGGCGCCAGATCACCTAGATCACCCACCCTAGGGCTAATTAGGTGATCTGGCGTGCTATTGGTCGCCTAACGGTCGCCTAATGGTCTGCAAATGGGCGCTTAATAGGGCCTAGCGCCCTATTAGCGAGTGTCTAACTTTTCAGGCATCGACCCCGACTGTAAAAAAATCGGCCCCGAGCACTATACTCCCTTAAGATCGGTCAAGATGACGGAACAAGCTGAAGCTATTTATTGAAGAAACACCCTCGAGAACGATTCCCATTCATGCAACTCAGTAGTACCAAACCTAGCGACTGTTTTTCTCCGAGCTGTCCACGCAATATAACAGATTTTCGCCGAGAATCGCCGGCGATGCACCTCGGTTCGGATCAAAGAATCATACCGAGGCTATAATTCTACCTCGTTCCTACCTAAGAGGCTATTGATAACAATGTTCTTTATGGCATTGCACTATATGTATATCTTAATTTTCTGTCACGTAGGGAAATCAGAATCTCTAATCATTCGTTTTAGGTACTTTATTAGGCATACAGTCTGTTCCTAGGTCTCGCAATTCAACCTTACCAGGTACTAAATTCTCACGAACTCGTCACTTTATTGAGATGGTTTTAGGAGTTCCTAAACCAGATGGCCTTCTTCCATTGGAAGAAAGCGAGATCATTAGACTTCAGTCTACACTCACCGGCCGCTCCATCCTGTCTTCTACTCCTATAGACGAGCTCCGCACACTGAGAATGTTCAGCCCAAGGCAGGCCTTGTACGACCCGATGGCTCATACCATAACTAGCACAACACTCAATACGCCTGAAACTATCGCTTCCTTTTATTCATACTATTCTCTCCCATCTGCTCAAAACAACTACCCCCTCGGTCTCTATACGTCCACTTTACAACTTGGATCTGGCATGAACGGACACCCTCACAAATTACACGGTGGCATTTTGAGTCTGATTCTAGACGTGACGATGGGAAGGGCGAGCTGGCACCATTGCAGTGATGGGATGGGGACATTTACTGTGACAATGACGGTGGATTATAAGAAACCAATCAGCACGCCAGGAGAACTGTTGTGTAAGGCATGGCTTGAAGGAAGATCTCAAGGCAGGAAACATTGGGTAAAGGCAATTGTGGAGCAGAACGGGGAAACGGTAGCAGAAGGGAGCACGTTATTTTTGGAGGTGCCGAAGCCTGTTTCTTATCCCAAAGGACAACTATAGACTTAGGACACAGGGGGTCGATTTATAGCCACTTTGATCAGCGCAGAGGAGAAGTGCTCCCACTTTTTACTCCTTAAGACATCGACTCAGCTACAGTGGTGTGGTGCTGACTTTGGGCTAGGGGTGTGGTATGTCCTTTAAACCCTGCCTATTTAGTTGAAGAATTAGTCTTCAAACTACATAAGTCGGGAGCCAAAGTGCTAATACCTATGTTTACTTTCTACTAGTGGCTAGATTCATGCGGAGTAGTATAGTTTTAGTTATTATGGTTGAGTTAGAGTGAGATAGGATCGGATACTGATTCCTTACAGCCATTATATCAACGCCGATAAACAATGGCTATACAAATGCAAACCAAATAAAATATTGCATTCTATTAACATCTAAGTTGAGCCACTGATGGTTAAAATTACTATTTGAGACGAACTCCTACGTTATGATACGTGTGTGGCAGCTGGTTCTGACTTCGTACCTCTTCGTGGTAGAATAAATACTCATTTATCTTTGTCACAAAGAGGCTACAAGTATGGCATTAAGCTAAACCGATCAGTTACAAGATGCTTGGCCTAACTAGCAGAATGTCTACCCCGAATCGCAACAGATACATATGACTAGTAAAGAGTGCACCATTTTCCCGAAAGGTTGTAAGGCAGGTTGCTTCGACAATTGGATCAGGTATTCGGGGCTCTTTCTAGTCTCACGGAGTATGTGATGTGGCCCTCTCATAGATTATACCGGAAGAGGGGCGAGCGGTCGTCCATTGCCTCCAGTTCCTCGTCGGTATACTTCTCCCTAATGCTCTCTTCCGACTGACTGGCTCTAGCTTTATTGATTTTTAAATAGAAGCAGTCAAGTGTGAATGAGGCGCACATTCCAGCCGCTGCCATAGCAAGTGAAGTCCCGTAACCAGTAGGGTACGTCGGCCCTTCGCTTTCCATGTAGATGAAACTGCCGATGATACCACCAAGGTTGCCAACAGAGGTCATAAAGGCCAAGCCCGCCGCTCTCTTTGCAGGGCCCAAATTGTTTGCAGTCCAGGCACTGGCGGCAGGTGGAATTGGATATACGCCTGCCAAAGCAACATGAACAAAGAAATAGCATAATGCGACGTTGTTGGAAATATTTCCGGCTTTGACAAACAGGACGGAGAAAGACAGAACAACCAGGGAAGTTGCCACGGCTACCGCAGGCATTCTCCAAGTAAAGCGATCGGCAAAAAAGGCGTTGATCAGTGCAGAAATGGCGCCAACCACATAGGGACTGAGCAAGAGGTTAGCCTGACGCCTCATGTCTGATGCGTAACAACGGAGGGTAGCAAGGCTTACGGTACTGTCAAAAGTTGAGCATTCGAGGTAGAAAACCCCATCTCCTTTATAATCTGCGGCATATTAAATTTCAGACCGTAGGTTGGAGCCGCGCTAGCCATGAACACAAGGGCTAGGAGATAAAGCTGCCAGTCTGTGAGAATCTGTATCAGAATGCGAAACTGATTTTTATTAGATTTTGTTGTCCCTCTCCCCCTTGTCTTTGCATGATTCAACTGAAGGTAGCGGGATTCCTCAGGTTCAAGCCATCTGGTCGATAGGCTGGGGGTGTCGGGGAGGAGGAAACAGCATGCAACACCGGCGGCGACCGAGGCGATCCCCTCAAGAATAAAGATCCATCGCCAGCCTTCATAGCCGCCTACGCCGTTCATCTTGGCAATTGCGTAGGCAAGAAGCCCCGAGAATGCTCCAGACAGAGCGCTGGAAGCGTACATGGCAGACATGCGAAGCTGGACCTTGGCTGGCGGATACCATTGACTAATGATATGCATTGCGCCAGGGAAAAATCCAGCCCTTCAGATCCAAACGTTAGCATAGTCGCAAGGACAAAGGCGCTCACAGAGACATACTCAAATATCCCTAGAAAAAATCTAGTGATATATAGGCCCGTCCTGTTCTGTACAACGCCGGTACATGTGATGACGATCCCCCAGCAGATAACTAGGAGGCCTACATAATGTGAGGGGCGCTTAAATTTGACGAGTACCAGGTTACTAGGAACCTCTGTTATGATTAGTTGTTAGAAAGTAGGAAATGGCATTAGGGACCGTTATTACCTAGAAGGATGTAGGGAACAAAGAAAATCGCGAGTGCCACGTTGTAGTCAACACCTGTCATGTGCAAGTCTTTTGTCATTCCTTCAATTTTGGCATTGCCTAAGGCCAGTCGAAAATAGTTAGCAAGAATGACAAGAGAATCAACTCCTTTAAGATGCCAGGGCTATTTACCAATATTGGCTCGGTCAATCTGGGCCACTAGGTATAGCAGGGCAAGTACCGGAAGCAGTCTTTTATCAACCTACGCCGCTGGTTAGCCGGATTCTTGACCTTGGTAAACTCACACTGACCTTGTGATGGATGTGGTTCGCTTGTTCAAGTACAATGCTAGCCAAGAATTGTTATTCTTCCTCGGTGAGGCTACCATTCTTGGGAAGTGGCCCCTCGAGATGAACCAACTCGTCGGCCGTCTTAGTGCCGCCTTCATTACTCAAATGCTGCTTCTCACTAACGGCCCTGCTGGATCCTGTCATGGTAGGCGCTCCAATCGTGTCTAAACCTTGAGGCACAGACATGATGACACTCGGACCTCGTATTTGTTTCAAGTTTTTAGCAAGAGTCTGAATTGGAAGGAGATTTAACCAGCCTAAAATGGGGGATGATACCGAGTACATATCCATTCTAGGAAAGACTTAGCTCTATTCTTTATCAGATATTCGGCGATTCCAATGCTGGAAAGTGGCTCTATGCTCTGAGATCCAAGTCACGCTTATACGGTCAAGGTCAAAGGGTATGGGGAACGGGAACTTTGGCCAAAAGGGGAGATTCTGTCAAGTGTCAAGACTTTGCGGCGCGGCTTGGCGAAGTCCAGCATCCGACTCGGCGATTGTTCGGACATGGCCCTTAGCCCCTTCTACCGCGCTCACTTGCCAAGTCGAAGAACACGGGCTCAACTCAATAACATCGGATGTGGACTTCCGGTCTTTCGGAAGATACTGTTGCCGCGGCGTTGTGGATCGGTCATGCGCAAAGCCGAATGATCTGGACAGCTTCCTTTTCCCAGTGAAGCTAGGAACCACACCCAGCAATGCACTCCACAGTGCACACGATAGCGAGTCCCCGCATGCCCCGCATACCCCGCAAACACCCGCATTCCCCCAAATTTGATCGTCGGGGGCCTTCTGTTCCGACTATAACTACATAATGGTGCGGCGACATTTTTAGTTGTGTCGTTCCCCCGGCTAGATCGCAAATTAAGGTCGGTGTGTTTCCGTTTTCATTCAGATTTTTGAAACCCAACTTTAAGGAGCAGGATGGTCATATTTAAATCCCCTCATGTGGACATTGAAGGTAAGACCAAGTACAATTTGGGCGCTCAATTAAATCCCATCACCTGCTAAAATAGTCTCAGTGCCCGAGCATATCACGACTTGGGAATGGGCATTTGAGAGAGAAAAGTATTCCCCTCTTTGCAAGGTAGCAAAGGAACCGCCAGGCGCTTTCATCGATGCCATCACGGGGAAGAGGCTCGATTTCGCACAGTTGAAGACGAAAGCGACCCAACTGTGCACTGCATTGACACGGAACCACGATTTCAGAGTCGGCGATACAGTCACTATCTTCAGCACGAACACTATCTGGTATCCAGTGGCTCTTTGGGCGGTTAGTCGAGGTGGTAAGATTCCCAATAGAACACCTGCTGAATGGGCAGTAGTATGCTTACCTGAATTTGGATATATAGGCGGTAGAGTCAACGGTGCCTCGCCGGCTTACAATGCAGAAGAGATGAGCTATGCCCTAAAAACTGCCAAAGCGCGTTTCCTGATAACGCTGCCGAAAACCTTAGACGTTGCATTAGCTGCAGCAAAGAAGTCCGGCATCCCACTTGAAAACATTTTTCTCTTAGAAGGACAGGCCGATGGCGTCACAAGTATCCAATCTCTGATAGAGATCGGCGCCCAGTATGCACCTTCGCCACCATTCAAGATACCAAAGGACAAATCGAACAAAGGCGTCTGCGGATTTTTGACTTTTAGTAGTGGAACGACTGGGTTGCCCAAAGCTGTTGAGTAGCCCACTTATCCTTAATGAATCTGCATGGTGCTGACGATTGAAAAGGTGATGATCTCACACCATAACATAATAGCTCAGTGTCATCAACTCAAACAGCTCCAGCTGGGTCCTTATAGAATGCTAGCTATAATGCCTCTATTTCACAGTATGTACTTCGCTGGAAGTGGTCTCGTATTATCGCCATGCTGATATCGTTCTACAACTTTAGTTATGGGCCTTACCCGCTTCTGTATCCATCCGGTCTTTATGAATGGTGATGTATTCATGCTCCCATCCTTCACAATGGAGTCGATGCTTCGCGCTATCTGTGACTTTCGGCTGAAAGAGATCCATCTGGTGCCACCTGTCATTATTCGACTTGTACATGATAAGATTGTTGACAAGTATGACCTGCGGCATGTAGAGCGATGGTCCTCAGGTTCGGCACCGATCTCTCCTCAGATCATCGCTCTGATGCAGAAAAAATTTCCCGGGACTGGATTTCGCCAGGGATATGGCGCTACAGAGTCTACAGGGTGCCTCAGTGCAACTGCACCCGGGTACTGGGATTACAAGTTTGCAATGACCGGAGGCATGTTAGTAGCGAACACAGAAGTCAAAATTGTCGATCTGTCGAATGGCAAGGAATTGGGATTAAACCAGTCAGGGGAGCTATATGCCCGCGGCCCTCAGATTGCAATGGGCTATCTTGACAATCCTACGGAGACGGCGGAAACGTTCGATGAGTGGTTTCACACTGGTGACGTAGGCTACATCGATGATGCAGGTATGGTCCATATTCAAGATCGGATGAAGGAGATGATGAAAGTGAAGGGATCTCAAGTGGCACCAGCCGAACTGGAGGATCTCTTACTGGGGCATCCATTGGTTGAGGACTGCGCCGTGTTGGGTATCCCGGACATGTACGCTGGTGAAAGGCCAAAGGCATACGTCGTGCTCAAAGAGAGCATGAGTAAGGACCGACAGGAGGATGTTGGTCGGCAGTTGCTGCAATTTGTGAAGGACAACAAGATTCGGAATAAATGGATTGTGGAAATCGAGTTCACTGACATGACCCCGAAAAGCCCAACCGGGAAAATACTTAGAAGAGTTCTGAAGCTTCAAGAGAGCAATAAGGGCAGAGTAGCTGGGGTGAAGGTTAGGGATGAAGCCAGAACCGCCCACCTCTAAACGATTGCTCCCCTTATAGGAACCTAAGTTACACTACAGTTTGTAATCACGTGGATCGGAATTCAGGGCAGTATTGACTAGCTAGAATACAACGCACTAAATGGGGGATTTTAATTGTGCTCTATCTTTTAAAAAGACAATCTACTTGATCTTGCTGCTATTTTCAAATTTAACATATTTCATAACTGAGTTGAGCACTAGAATGATGAATGAAATGGTTTCCTAACGCGTCTCTACCCCTAACTTACAAAAATTGACTTCGTACAAAGAATGGGCACTTATTTCGTACATTCTTGAGTTAGATTCAGGTGGATTTTCATAAGAGCTCTGTCGGAAAGAACTGGACTATCAAATTTATTAAGCGTTGTATAGAAATCAAGTCAAAGTTTGGTCAGAAGTATGACCTTATTACTCGTTCTTGCGGCATATGGGTTGCATGTTTCAGCCGTAACACATGTCTGTTCTACTTGCATAAAGACAACGTTAGTGGTAATAAGCTTCAATCTTGATATATCCCTAGGTGTAAATTAAGATGCTAAACTAAGTAACGTATTTCACAAGCGAGTCGGCATCCCAAGCGAGTCGGCAGCAAAAACACTAAAAATTGACTATTACTACAACTACTATACCACCACCTTATATAATGACCCTTAATCAATTGTAATTGAATCCTCGTGCCTCGTACATGTACGGGAGTTATAGCCCATAATACTACATAAGCCACAGCGCTTCTGTCGGCCCTTAGAGCCTACCTGCCGACTACTCTCACTTGCTACCTCCGTACGGACTTGAGCTTCAACCTTAGCACTCTAAAGGATATCCTCTCCCTCTTGTACGGAGAGACTACCCCCTTGCATTATACGCCTCTTGCGCTTCCTCTCCCTCCTCTTTTTCTGTTCATTTGCTACTTATAGAGCCTTAACTTCTGCCTTAAGTAGAACAGCAGAATGCATTATAACCTAAGCTCCCTTTGTAAGCCAGCTTAGTACGTTATTAATTAAGGTAGGAGAGCTATTCTAATGTTGTATGACGTGGTTCTTAATATGCTCTGTTTGAAAATTAAGCTCCCTTATAGTTTAAGGAGTCTTTGAAGTCTAATTGTTACTCTTAACTATAGGAGGAGCTAGAGTCCTTAAGTGTAGATTTAAGTGAGAGAGGACACTCTATAGCTCGTACGGAACTAGCCCTGTAGCTTAGAATCCGCTCTTAATGTTCTGCTCTATAAATGTAGCTTTGAATGCTTCTTTAAATGCAGAGAGAAACTTAAGCTTTGTGATATAGTTTAGCTGGTTCCGTATGAAGGTTTTAATCTAACGTCTGTACGAAAGCTTTAGAGGTGTAAAGCAGCTTACATTAAGAGGCTGAAGTATGTGCGAGGAGTGTGGTGGCATACAGAGGGTGATTATCTTCCGTTCTGTACAGTAGTGTTGAAATTAAGCTAAGAGATGGCTCTTATGTCTGTTAAGAATAAGAAGGCGATAGGTTCTAATTAAATGACTGTTTGTATGTTAATTGAAGTGTTAAATCCACTTGTACCTAATTGAATTTAAAGTCCACCCATTCTCACTTAGCGTAATCACCTAATCGTCTAGTAATCCTAAGTCCTCATACTATGTAGAGAGGTGATTCTACGCCTTAAAAATAATAAATAGCAGGAGTGCCCATCTGTACGAATTAACACCTTAGATAATTAACACCCACTCTCTATTCCCTAGCTATATAGTCTTTAGATGGCTCTTTGCTTCTAAGCTTATGACTACCTTTACAGTAGCAATAACTCCTATTGCGAAACCTACTTCATTAAAGTTGTAGATATCCTACTCTAAGATTCTGTATTTTGCAACTGTGTTTTGTACGAGGGAGAACCACCCTTTAATTATCTTAGGATCTTTGCATTTTGCTCGTTTATAGTTGTACTTTTAACTAAACTTTGCTTTAAGTTCCATACAACACGTTATGAAGTTGGTAGTCTAGTTCTTCCTAGTAGGGCTCTCACCTCGTTTAGAGAGTAGTAGGTCTGCCATTTCTTGCACAGCTTGCGGCTAGGGCGGAAATCCACGTGAATCTAGGTCGAGGATATACCGAACGAGAGCTGACTCTTCGTATGGAGTCAACTTACGTGAGTTAGGAGTACAGTCGCGTCGAGAAGTCATACTATGGATCCGGTCACTTAAGGTCGAACGGGGTACATTGTACGATACTGCAGCTGCTTAAATAGTTTGACAAGTGCCTTGTTTGATTGCTTGCATAGCTAATAGTATTCTACCCTCTTGATTAGAGGATTTAGCTTGTGTTAGTCGTGGCATTATTGATTATAGTCTCGTTGACGCGTTTTGGTGTTTTTGCTGCCGACTCGCTTGGGATGCCGACTCGCTTGTGAAATACGTTAATAAAGTGTTTAAGTTAACTTGATTCATTTATAGTTTAATATCAATTGAGGGAGAGAGTCTAAACTATGAGAATCCGAGAAAGCTGCAGATGCAGGGACGGACGTTTATCTCCGTCATGCATACGGAATGTTTCTTCTACTCAAATCCTTGCACTGTTTCTCTTGACAGGAGGGATTTTTACCCCTGGCTTCAACGATATGAAGAAACCCAACCCCTCTGCTAGAATTTGTTTTTCTGAGTCCTCGACCGTTGCCTTAACAATAATCTTGCGACCTTTAATCTTCTCGATCCATGTGCGCAATAATAGGACGTCCCCCGTTTGAACTGGTCTTCGGTACTTAATGGTCAACTCCACAGTGACAACTGACGATCCTGGCGCGGTAACGAGTACAGATGAGGCCGTAGGCGGGTCGACGGCAGCCTCTGTCATTTGCTTGTTGGAATTAATTAAGAATGACATAATTTCGTCGATTATCGAGGCGACAAAACCACCATGAGCAATGCCAGGAAAACCGTTCACACCTGAGGCAGTATTCAGGAATGCTCGTGCTTCCGAGACTATCGGATGAGATGACCCGGAGTTTGTACAAGAGTTGGCGCAATCGTTCTGGCTTGGTCTACGACTCTGATAGATGCAGGCAGTAATTGTATTATCCGTCGCAAGGGTACGTGTGAAGAGTTCGCCTCTCTTGTCTTTGTTTGGTCGGCCAAATCTTGATGATACGACAGTGTATTCGGAGTCGGCGAGCAGGGTCGCGCACCACGGGATAGCCTCGAAGTATGCAGGGTCTGTCGTAACCATGTTTGCGGTTTCGGCCCAATGGGTAATTGTAATTTGCTCCAGAGCTTAGAATAAAAGTTCATGGGCAGGGTAAAATGACAACTGACAATTAATGCTTGACGCTTGATGGTTTCGAGGAAGCGATGCATTTAAGCGGAGGTAACGAGACCTTACCTGCACCTCATGTGCCCGATAAATTTCAACCAAGGCTTGAAACCTTCCTAGTTTACTTAGAGCCTTCTGAAAATTGACCTACTCACTGCCGCTACAATGCTTGAAGGCAAAAGCAAAGGTAATTACCGCGGCAATCCGATTTTTGGTTATCTTGTGGCAGTCGTCTTGGTCTACAGACCTCGGCGTTTCTGGAGGCATTCTCTCGTATCCTCCATATACACCGATTAATCCCCATATATCGCCGAGCGACCTAGTGATGTCGTCACTCTTCGAGACGCTCCTGACTAATTCTGAAACCAAATCGAATGAATGATGTCTGAATTCCTTGGTAACCATCACGGGCATTTTTGGGAAGACTAGACACACGCATAGTACTTTTAGTGTATCTGCTGCGTAGATGGGTCGTGACTAGCCACCATGAAAATCGGGTAGTCCGCATGCTTGCTTCTATATTTTGAGTCACAGCTCATCATCTCATCAGGAACTGTGTTAAGACAGACGAACAGCACCGCCGAAGCTTGGCCAGTCAGTAAGTGTCACTTGCTACGGGCATGGCAGCAAGCACTCCAATTATTGAATGTGGACTATTTGATTGATAAGAGGAACATGAGCGTTCACTAGTGGATACAAATTATCTTTTACTAGATGGCTAGATGGGCGGTGAAAGACGTCCATGCTCCTTCCCCAGTCTGTCTTCTATGCGTCACAGCCAACAAATCCAAGTCCATTATACAACCGGCTATAATTGAGCACATTATAGCAGGCGAGGCATCATCTAAGAGCAAATAAGTAGACTTAGATTTTCGAATATGACGCGAAATGTATAGATTGTGGATACAAACAAGAGCCGTCATACGCACACGCGCTCTCTGCCTCAAACACCGATTTAAATCTTGCTCTTCGAGACCACCATTGCATTACCCTCTCGCAACCAAAAGCATGCGCCGCCTACGAACTCATTGACAATTTCGCGAGCGGACGTCTTCTCGTTCACCAGCGCGGCAGCCTTACCCATTAGGAAGGGAGTCGCATTGTCTAAGTCATCATCCGTTAGGTCCGAGCCTTTCTGGTCAGTATCATGGTCCACCTATAATAAGTGAATAAATTAGTAATTTTATGTTTAACATCCGCAAATGGGAGATGATAAAAGAGACTCTAGTAAAAGGGTGTCGTAAGTGAATACATACCGGAATAATACCCTTCTCGGTCAGGGCTTTAATCTCCGCCTGTCGATTCTCTTCCCAATCACGAATATACTTCGTACTGCGGACTCGAAGAGGTCGTCCAGTGAAGATGATTGTCCGAATATTGTCATCAAAGCCTGCTGTTCGCACAGCCTCCTGGTGTGCCTTAGGAGCACCAGCCTCTTCCGCTAATAGGAAACGTGTGCCGATCCACACTGCTGATGCACCTAGCATTAACGCGCTAGCAAGTGACTGTCCATTGAAAAGACCACCGGCAGCGACGAGTAGAACTGGTTTGCCGGTAAATTTAGAAATGGGTGCTTCAGCAAGAATTTTTGCAACAGCGGGTATGAGGATGCTTGTAGGAGTGTCCCCCTATGACTGTTATTAGTGCATTGGTCAAGATAGGACCAGAGAGGATGCTAACAGTATGACCACCTCCCTCACCTCCTTGAGCGCATATCAGATCTGCCCCCAGGTCGAGACATCTCTTCACGTGCTTAACATGCCCTACCATATTCTGTATATATATGTTAGCTCATGATTTTGAGAGATAGACATGTATTCCTCTTTGAGGTAACCGGTGTAATTATTAGTGACAAAAATGCTAGCAGTAATGCATTCCGCTGCAGTTGGCAAGGATCTCATGCTGGTTATGTAGCTGGGCAACTAACCATGTAGAGGATGCCATGCTTGTGTAGTTTGTCAACGACCTCACGGGGAGGTACACCAACGGCGGAGACTGCACATCATTAGAATCCCAAAGTCATGGTCGAAGGCTCGATTACCCACCAAAAAGACTTGCGCCGGAGTCGATGATAACATCAATCAATTTGTCTAGCTTTCCCTGGGTATAGTCGTAGCTGTTTAAAGAATGAGACTTAGCTTAGAACATAAATTTGGCATATGGCGCTCTTACTTAGTCGATCTTGCGTTGCCGCCAATCTGAGGAATCAGAAGGTCAACGCCAAAAGGAGCATTTGGGTCAATCAAGTGGCTCTTCAGCTCTGAGATCTGCCCCTTAAGCATCTCTGGGGTGAATCTGACCTAATTTATTGTTAGAGGTAAGTTACTTGATTCATCTTGCGAGTTTCTTACACCTCCAATTACACCAAGGCCTCCTGCATTGGTAACTGCGGCTGCTAGCTTTGGACCGGCGGCCACGCTCATTCCTGCAAGCATAACCGGATGTCGGATCTTGAGAAGATCGGTGACTTGTGTTCTGAGTTTCTGAGGGGACGCCATTTCGATGTCCTCAATTGATGGAGAGCTGAGATTGTATTTCTGGCTGGAATTGTTTTGTTGTATAGATGAAGTATTGGTCATTTGCAGAGTGATGTTGAAAATTTTGGCCAAAGCGGTATTCTAACCGGCTCGATGACCTTGTCCAGCCATTCTTATGTTGAGTATCCTACAAGTGCCTTCCCCGTGGGGAAAGTTCTCTGTCTTGGATGCGGGAGTTCGGCCCTGACGGATTTCCTTGGCGTTCGGCGTTCTCGGCGATTCAACAACGGAAATTAGTTGCGGCTTTCTCAACACTCCTCTTCCAAAGTTCTCGTTTGGACGCCAAGAACAACGATATCTAGACCGTATGAGGAGTATGTTGAAACTTGAGCTACTACAACTACGCGGGTGCTTCCGGCCTTGGATTTGGCAGTGGCGGCATCTACTCCTAATAATTGCCGTCGGTTGCACCAGTTGAAGCCGGCCAGAAGGGGCCCCATCAAACCGCCGAAGGTACTGACATACTTGCTGGTTGACTTCTGGACCCGCCATCTTCGTGGCTAGGAATAGGGACTGGGCGAAGTTGCCCCTCTATATATCTACTGTTCCATTCCATGATGAAGAAGATTACCAAACTCAACCCTAGCAAGGCCCGCAATAAGTTTTGATACTTTCAGTTGTGGAAACAACTCTTCTACCTTCCTCTTTGTAGATTGTATTTAGATCTTCACACCGTTAAAGCAATCGGGACGACTATACAGAATGGCCCAAAGAGCTCAGCAGATTGCTTCACACCTTAACTTTCCTGCCGGCCTGCTTGCTGGCCAGGTTGCCATTGTACGTGAGCACCATCCCTAGCAAAAGAGTTCATGAAAGAACGTTCATCATAGATGGTTATACGAGCTCAAGAAATTTACATCCTCTGCTTCTTCGGGGCAGTCCCCAACTTACTTCCTGGATTTGCTGACACAAACAAGATCACAGGCTCTGGACAGGGAATTGGCGCCGAATGCGCTCAATTATTCGCAAATGAAGGCTGCAAAGTTGTCGTGTGTGACGTAGATAGCTCCAAATCCAACGCAGTCGCTCAAGCTATCAATGAAGCCTCGCCCAACCGCGCAATCAGTGTCCCTGGTGACATAACAGACCCCAACCACATCCCGATCCTAGTTAAGAAAGCTGCTGAGTTCGGTAACGGCAAGATTCACATTATCGTCAATAACGCCGGGTATACTTGGGATGGTGTCATCCATAAAATGATAGATGAACAGTGGGACAAGATTCTGGCAGTCCACAATACCGCGGCCTTCAAGTTGATCCGGGAGGTGGCGCCATATTTCCGGGTCAGGGACCAGGAGGCAAGGAATATTGTTAATATTAGTAGTACGGCCGGTATACACGGGAATGCAGGCCAGGCAAACTATAGTTTGGCAAAAGCAGGCTTGATAGGATTGACGAAGACTGTTGCAAAGGAATGGGGCCCTCAGGCAAGTCCAATATTTACCCTGTATTGTTCATCAGCTAACATGACAAAGTTCGGGGTCCGTGCAAACACCGTGGCCTTTGGCTATATTAACACACGGCTCACCCAATCAAAAGAAGCCGGTGCCTTCTACACAACGCCTGATGGCCAGCGCATCGCCTTGGGAATTCCTAGCCAAAAACTCGGAAACTCATACAAGGACATCCCCCTAGGCCGACCGGGGACTACTACAGAAGCCGCCAACGCCGTTTTGGCCGTCTGCAGTCCCTTGTTTGCATATGTAAATGGCCAGACCATCGCGGTCACGGGCGGGCGGAATATGTAGGCTAAAGAATAGAAAAATGAAAGCATAGTCCAATAGTGGGAAACGCAATTTGTCTGGCCCTAGGGGAGGGGGAAGAATAAGACACAACAACGGCGGAGGTTGCGCGTGGAAATTGCCATGATGATTAAGGGGTCTTATCCAATAGTCGTCATTAAATCATAGCAAAGAGAACAATATGTTTAGTGACTAAACTTAGTGACCAAGTTTTCTCAACAGATGCCGAGGAGGTCGAGCAGAGAGTATTACCAACCATTTGCGAGTAGATGATGTCAAAACAACAGAATTAAACGTCGTGCTACTATTAAATCTGTTGTGTTATACTGCTCGACGGGCAGTATTAGCAACGACATGAGGTCTCCTAGAAGGCTGGAAGACACCCCATCTCTTCATTGGACATGCTGCGACGATGATTTTCATCAATGATGCACAGTGTTGCTAATAGTTCATCGGCTCATCAGTTCAAATCGGCTCAGTTCAGTTCAGTTCGGCTTTTATAAGTGGGGCGTTCAGTTCAGTTCACGAGTTCTCATATAGTGGGCCGTTCAGTTCAAGCTGCCCGCACTGACTGTTTGAACTGAACGAACTGACAGTTCTTATATGATTAATAGTAGGTCAAACAGGGTATATTACCATAGCTTTTAGCGCTGAAATTTATTTTGTTTCTGGGTCTTTTCGATGCCCACGGGCGCAATTTTGTTACTATTGATAAGTCACCAAAATGTTATTGCAGGCTTCAACTGAGCAATCACTACTGCCTAGTATACATACTGAGTCATTAAACTAAGATGTTATTAGCTTAGGCCTTAATTCTCAATCCTCTTCATTACAGCTCTGTTCTATTACTTTAAACCAAAAGCGCTCTCGCACTTCCTTTATCTAGTCGCATATGCCAGATGGTTTAAATACAGTATATTTCAATGCTCAACAGGTGATTGTTTGGCGTTGTGGAATTTGTAAGAAGGAGTATTATGAGGCAGGTGGAACTAGAGGCCCTAAGAAGCATTTGTTAAACTATCACTCTATTACAGATCTAAAGGAAGGGACTAAGTTGCTTGCACAAACCATGTTAATTGCAGAGGCTTTTAACTAAGGTCAAGAGGCGTTACTTTACATAAAGCGTCATAAGCTTTATAAATCTTTTGATATTGCAACTTTTCAACAGCTCTTTATACGATGGATTACACGCTGTTCTCTTCCTCTACAGATGTTAGAAAGGCTAGAATTCCAAGAGCTTCTTATGTTTCTAAACCTAGAAGCTGAGAATGCACTTCCAGCTAATCACAAAACTGTGCGTAACTGGACTATAGAGGCCTTTCATGTTAAGAAACGTTAAGTATAACAAGCTGTTTATAGAGCTATTTCAAAGGTTCATTTTACAGTTGATTTGTGGACGTCAACAAACTCCCTCGCCCTACTTGGAATAATAGCCTATTACTTTGTAGAAGATAGTTAGCTTCAAGAGTTAGTTCTAGCACTACGAGAATTAGAAGGTCGGCATACAGGGGCAAACCAATCGCAGCTCATTCTAAAAGTGATTGATGAGTTTAGAATTGTAAGTAAAGTTAGGTATTTTATGATAGATAATGCAGAGAACAATGAGACTATAATGCAGAGTCTTTCAGCTAGTTAGTATTCTACCCTATATCTGTACTATTAATATTAACATTATATACAGCTTTAGAAGAGCGCTATATTCTATATAATGCAAAGCAATACCGTCTTCGTTATAATGGCCACATTATCAATCTTACAGCTTAAGCTTTTCTTTTCTCAACTAAAGATGAAGCTCTTTTAGAGACGAACAACCTAAGTTCAGCATATACTCCTACACAGCTAGAAATGGAAACTTAGCGTCAAAAGGGCCCTCTTAGAAAGCTACATAATATTGTAGTTTATATTCAAAGGTCTCTACAACAACGGTCAGCTTTTCAGAAACTTAGTTAAGGACGTCAATTACTTTGAGACAATAAGACACAGTAGAACTCTTAGTTTTTAATGATTACTTCAGCTCTTCATAAAGACGTCAAGCCTGCTATCAACCTATATTGCTTTTAAGTAGGAGGTGATTTAGTAGAAGATGTATTATCTAGTTCTAATTAGGCTAATCTAAGTAACATTTGTGGGTTTCTTAGAGACTTTTATAAAGCTACAAAAGCTACAGAAGGCTGCAGTCCACTTTAGAAAGAGTCTTACCATCTATGGATTATCTATTAGAGAAGCTTAAAGATGGCAAGACAACCTACACTTTAGATTCATTTATGATTCCTTGTATTAACTCTGGCTAGGCAAAGCTAGATAAGTACTATAGCCTTACAGATCAAAGCCCTGTATACATTGCAGTAATGATTCTCATTCCAAGTCAAAAATGGAGCTATTTCAAAGACAACTAGGACCCTATCTAGGTAGCGGATGCAAAGAAGACAGTGCAAGACTTTTGGCAATCTTAGTATAAAAGTACAGAAGTTATACTTCTAATAACTCTACTAACGCTAAAGACTAGGTTTGCAAAGTGGAGAGCTGAGAAGGCAAGACAAGCACCTATAGTTGATGAGTATTCACAATATTGCCAAGGAGTTTAATGTCCCGTTAAGGTAGATTCCATCACTTGGTGGATGGAGCCTACGCATCGTGCAACGTATCTAAATCTATTAGTTATGGCATTTGATATATTGTCAATACCAGCTATGTCCGCAGAACCAGAACGTCTGTTTTCAGGTGCAGGGATTACAGTTACAGAGAGAAGAAATAGACTAGATGCAGAGACCATTAAGGCATTAGAATGTCTAAAGAGTTGGCTTGGAAGTCATTGTACGACTTGGCTTGTAGAATCTTAGTTGACAGCAAAGTAGTTAGAGTTTTAAATGAACTGGCGTTCGTTCAGTTCAGTTCAGTTCAGTTCAGTTCAATAGCAGAAAGTGGGGCGTTCAGTTCAGCCTCAAATTTGAACTGAACTGAACTGTTTGAACTACTAGCAACACTGATGATGCACCGGTATAAAAGAGTGGAGTTATGACTAGAGTGCCGCTAGTGTAATTTGAAATTTAGCAGCTTGTCTCATATACTAGGCCGGCGTTAAGAGACAAATCTATTAACTACATACGCATACTGAGTTTCAAATCGTTCTATCACACCTAAAACAGTGCTAGGCTCCAGCGTGGCAAAGGATAAGTCATTAGCATACCAAGCTATATTATTATGGTTAGCGGTTTTGCGAATGAACACTTCATCATTTTAGAAGCCCTTGTGATGTGTCCTTTTCTTTCATTTACTAAGAACTGTGCCAACTACCACTTAAATTGTTAAATTTATAGCTGCTCGTTAACAAATAGACCAGCCATGCCTTGTCCTGACCCGATCTATTTTCACAGTTAGAGTCCATCCAGTCCTCGATACGGTAGAATATAAGCATAATTAACTTACACACATTGACGTCACTAGTATCTTCTTTTTCGTTCTGCGGGCCTCGCTCAAGATCGTGCAGATCTGTCTGGCCCCCGTCGCACCCAGAGGATGGCCAAGTGCAATAGCGCCTCCCCGAGGGTTCACCTTGGCAGGATCAAGGCCTAGGTTGTCGAGACAATACACAGCCATGGAGGCAAATGCCTCGTTGATTTCAAAGATGTCGATATCCTCCTTCGTTAATTGGAACTTGGTTAGGAGCTTCGGAATAGCAGCAGTTGGGCCAATCCCCATAATACGCGGAGGAACCCCGGCCACAGTAGCACCACAAAATTTTGCCATGATAGGTTGGCCAATTTCAATTGCCTTAGAGCGCTTCATGAGAAGAATTGCAGCGGCTTCGGATTGAATCAGTAGTTATTCTCCGTATTTGAAGGGACCTTGTATTGACTTACCTCCGTCCGTAACTTGACTCGTGTTCCCACCTGTCGTTTTATCACCAAACTGTGGCATCGCAGGTCTTATTCGAAGTAGACCCTCGAGGGTAGTGCCATATCTTATGCCTTCATCTTTAGCGACCATAATGGGTACTTCCTGGCCGGTCTGAGGGTCCTTAGATATGGTGGCAATAGGAACTATTTCGTCGTCGAACCAGCCAGCCTTTTGGGCAACTTCTGCCCTTCGAAATGATTCTGTCGCATATTCGTCTTGTTGTCTCCTAGATATGTTGAAGTCATTTGAAACATTCTCTGAGGTCTGAATCATAGGCTGTGTGCAATCAGCAGCTTCCTGAACAGCTATAACTTCAGGAGAGAAATGGATATTTCGAGGGCCATTGTTGCTCATACTTTCACCTCCTAGGGCAATACCAATATCAATGCTGCCTTCGGATATTTGGTTGGCGATATCCTGGACCGCTTTAAGGCCGCTCGAGCAAAACCGATTCACGCAACTAGCACCAGTCGTATGAGGAAATCCGGCGGCAAGGGAAGCAGCCCGAACTTTGTATGACGCAGTCACATCGCCAGTCTAGAGCGGCGCTCGTTAGTTCAAACACGTCAAATGTATGGCTAGAGCATTACGTTGCCCAGACAGATATCCTCCACTAGCGCAGGGTCGATCTTGCTCTTTTCCAAGACCTGCGACAACAGAGAATAAAGAATGTGGTCAAGGTCCGTGTCCTTGAAGCCACCTTTTTTGCCTTTCGCAAGAGGCGATCGAATTGCAAGTGTAATGACAATGTCGTCCGGTCTCTTTTGCGTGCTAGTAAACCTCCTGGTTAGTGCATGTTTTAACACGTGACAGAATAGCAATATAGTGAATTATTATACTTACATTGCTGCAACGCCGGTCTTAGCGAAAGTTAGATGGGAGACGATAGAGGCGAGTCTTTGAGAGGCCATCATGTTGAGAAATTCCTCTAGTTAAAAAGCAGTAGAAAGACCTCCGCGAAGAAGAATGGCCTGTAAATCAGAACAATGAGACAAGGACTAGATATAACATTAGATACCAACAGAGCGGGACATACGTCAGTTCCTCATACAGTCTATGTCTGGCTGGACTAGTCTTCGGCTCGTCTGAATAATTAGTCTGGTAGATTGAATCTCCATTTGCCTCGGTTGATTCATGGCTAGCAGAATAGGGATTTGTCGGAACTTTCTCGGAGCTTTCACATCCGGGCTAATGCGTACTCCAAAGCTACCCACTTGAAGGAAGTCTCCAAAGCAATGCACTTGGCCGCCGACTTCTTGCCGTCTTAGTTACAGATAGTGATGCGCCTGAATATAAATTAACTTGTACTACACCAGTTTATTCTACGTGCTGCACGGCGTTTAATGTACAGGAAAACATGGATACAAAGCATACTCTCCGGACTGGAAAGCATATGCTTATGAGTCAGGATATGCTTATGCCTAGATGGCATTTGTTCCATCTGAATCTAAATCAAGTTGTATTATGGGCGGTCCCAGGGTAGCGGTAATCAAGGTGTGCAGAGAGTTAGACCTACGGACACAACTTTATTCTCTTTGTCGACAAGTGTACTCAACAATGCGATGTTAAAATTCGTTAACTCTAGCGGATTATTGCCGTGCTCTTAGGTCTATGTAATTGTAACTTTTAATTGTGGAATTTGGCCTATGATTCTCGCTATCTAGGGGGCCTCTTACCTCTATTTATTTTATGTTTCTGATCGTATCTGAGGTGAAAAACTGCAGCTGCACCTGCTCATCGGACCGCAGTAGCAGCATCAGGATCTAATTACTATCTACAATTTTGGACTGGCAGTCCGTTTAGTCCACTTCTGCACTTCTGGATGCCCGGCGTTAGGAAATAGTTCCTGCCCAAGCTGCTTCTTCATAACCTTTCCACTGGCTGTCGTAGGGAGTTCTCGTACCACCCGTAGCAACGTTGGCATTTTGTAGCTGGAAAGTTGACTACGAAGATCCTGCCGCAGTTCCGTAATGGTGGGTGATGTACGGATAGGTTCGCCGCGGTCGGGCTTCAGTAATGATACTGCGGCTGCTACCCTCTGACCATACTCCTCGTCAGGCACCCCTACAACCATCACCTCCGAGATATAGGGCAGGGCCCCGATCTCACGCTCAATGTCTAGCGCTGAAATTTTGTACCCGCCCGACTTGATGACTGCAGAGTAGAAAATATGTCAGCCAGCAGTAATAGAAGCTTCACCGAGACGGATACGTACTGTCGATACTTGCGCGCCCGAGGATGAAATAATTGGGCCCCTCTCGGCGACCAATGTCTCCAGTCCTAAAGAACCCGTCCTTGTCGAAGATTTCTGCCGTAGCTGTATCGTCGTCGAGGTATTTCGCAAACATCCAAGGGCTTTTGACCAGGATCTCGCCTTCGTCACCGTTCACCAACTTCACCTCTATGCCTGGCCGAGCTGGACCAACGCTGCCCTAGTAAAATTGATCTGCGTCAGTTGGAATATCCTCGAGAAGACAGAGGTCTCAAGATCTTCTTACCACTGGAATGCCTCTGGCGTCGATGCCAGTAGTGAAGACAAGCTGTGTCTCTGTCGAGCCATACCTCGTGTTGATTGGCTGGCCTCCCCGAATGGTGGTCCAAAATTCCTGGAGAGGCTCTGGAAGCGCAGAAGTTCCGCACAGGAAACTCCGTATCTGACGGGCCCCAAGTTCATAGGTCTTTCTCTCTGCAGGAGGCAGCTCGGCTATTTTTTCTTTGTAATGTCGCATCAATCGCTGATACATTGTTGGGACACCGGAGAAAAAAGTCAGTCCTCCATCCCGCCATCGACGCCAAACCCATGCAGGGTCGAAGCCACCACTTCGAAACTCAACGCAAGCGCCTTTGATGAGGAAGGGAAGGATGTTGGTTCCCACACCAGTGGTATGGTGGACAGGAAAGACATGGAGAATGGTATCTCTATCGTTAACCCCAAGATCATCCGCGAGCGTTTCTGCCACGTCTGTGGCATAGTTCCTCCTTTGTACCGCGGCTTTTGGTGGTCCCGTAGTGCCTGATGTGAAGATAATGGTCCCCGCACCGTTCGGGTCCAGAGACTCAGATGACGACAGCAGTATTTCAGATGGCAAACACGGCTCGGAACAGAGGTATTGGGCTATGTTCAGATTCAGGATGTCAAGGCTGCCTCCTTTGACGTCAGATGAGGCCCGGAGAAATTGTTGCAGGTGCTCGGCGAGGTCTGAGCTGTTTGAGGAGGATAGCATAGCAACTGCACGTGACTTTCGGACGTAATAAGATCCCTCCTGAACCGGCAACGATGTAGCTAGAGAGTTCAGTTAGCGACGGGTATATCCTCGCCATGAATAAGTCTATGCCTTACACAATGGGACTGCAGCGGCACCCAATGCTAAAATCGCAATGAATCCAACGACAAATTCATAGCCACCAGGGGCCAATATACAGATGTAGACCTCCTCCTGGTTGTCTAGCTGTTGGTGGACTTGCGCAGATAAGGTTCTTCGAAGGCTGTTACGAAGGCTGAGCACATCAGTTAGAAGATGGAGGTAACTCCGCTCTATCCCGGAAACATCGTCACGCACGGCCAGAGCACAAGGCTGCCTGTATGCATAGCGAAGAAGTTTTGAAAAAAATGGGAAATTCGGCAAGGTAAAAGGAGCAGCGGAGTCTGGCGACATGTCTGTCAGCTCGCCCGGAACATTTTGCAGCTGTTTGTAAGAAACTTCTTTAAGGGGGGATATGCTCTGGATACCAGTGGTTGCCATTGTCATCGGTCCAGGCCTTCAAAACCTGTTGCCTTCCTCCCCCTGACATTTTCGGCCATGGGCAAGATCCTTATATGACGGATAGTCCCTCCCTAGTAAAAACACGCCTAGCCGATCGAGCCGGTGAGGCTGATGAACGATTCACAAGTTTGTAGACGGGGGTTGTGAGCGCTATCGACGTACACGAAATCTCCCCGTAAGATTTGGTCGTCTTGACCTGTCACCAATGGAGAAAGCTCGGCGATTCGGCTATTTCGGCGATACTGAGGCTTTCGCCCACTCTCGTTATAGGCCGTTCTAGCCTTGCTGTACCTCGGACCCCTCTCACGCAAATAACGTCCCATCGTCTCTCCTACCTTCACGCGCACTATTTGTATTTGTACAACCACCTAATGTTTGTTGTACGGACTTTCCGTGTTGTTGTTTGTTGACACATGCGATGCGGCCATTGATATATAAATATAAACAATAGAACTCTAGTATTTAGATGAGATTTAAATATAAAGCTACAAACCTTCACCAGAGAGAGGTTTTTGTAGAAAATTGATAGTGTTGAGAGTCCTATGGGTGTCCTTCAGGTCTTTTCAGGTCATGTGATGTGATTTTATCGTTCGCCAGCATAAGTTCGGCGCAGCTTTCCTCGGGAAAGGAGGCCAGAGAATACCTTAGCCATAAAATCCTGTCCGGCAACTGACTTCCAACATGATGACCGATTTCGAGCAAAACAATCAGAACGAGGCCGGCGTCCGTAGCGTGCAACACTCTCATGGAGCTCGGATTCGCTCAGCACAAGCTTGCCAGCTTTGTCACACACGAAAGGTAGATGATCTAAGGCTCATATTAGAGCCTACAACTTTAGTGCTAACATGAAAAGGTCAAATGTGATCTATCGGACACCCGCTTTCCATGCAGTAATTGTAGTGTGTCAAGCAGCACTTGCAGGTATGTTCAACTACCTGTGCAGAATTTCTGTGAAGACTCTAATTTTTTGAAGGCCACACCAAAGGAAGCGCAAGCGTTACTCACCGAGCCCATCAAGCCCAACATGTTCATACACCAGAGAGACAACGCGGGAACCTTCACGAGAAGATCCAGATCTCCAACAGCAGACACCTTCACGGTCAACCCAAGGTCAGAGTAACGCGACTGACGCAACTCGGCCGATTCCCGTGGGTCAACCTGCAATTGCAGAAGAACCATTGCAGTACCACCCTAATCAAGAACGTCTTGAGGAATTCAGCCCGAGAGAAGCTATGCTTGAGGATGGTGAGAGTTATTTAGGGCGCAGCGAGTATCTCGCACCAGCAATCCCTTTCAGCGAGGCTAGACCCAACCAGGAGAGTCCTAGCGCTGCACTTCCAGAAGTTGATCTGCAAATACTCAGACTACAAAGAGTGTTCGACTTGCCCTCTAGATCTGTGCGTGCTGGCCTAATCGACAACTTCATGACATACTGTTTCCCCTGGATGCCTATTGTGGAAAGACGATGGCTTGAAGTCGGCGGTCAGAACAAGCCATCTATTCTTCTTCTACAGGCAGTGTTTGTCGCGGGGAGCAGGGTCTCATCAGAGTCGATGCTTTTGAAGTCATCCGAAGAGTTTTATCGCAAAGCCAAAGCGCTATTTTTCTGCGGCCACGAAAGGAACAGCATTATAATCATCATTGCAGTATGCCTCCTACATTGGTGGAGCCCTGCCAGCCCTGAAGAACTTTCAGCCGATAGCAGCCATTTCTGGATGGCCGTTGGTGTCCGTTTTGCGTATCAAATTGGCCTCCATAGGGAGCCGCCAAAGGGGAAACACGCTATGCTTAGACGTAGGATTTGGTGGACACTTGTTGTAAGCTCGTCCTAACCCAGATTCTCACAAAAATATTTTAATAACTATTTTAATTTACATAGGCAAGGGATAGCATGATCTCCGCAGCCCTAGGAAGGCCACGGACGATTTGCCTAGATGACGCTACTGTTGGACCTCCTACCGTAGACGACTTTCCCGTGCCAGATACCACGGCACGGCTTTACGTTGCATATGTAACTATATGTCAGATTATGGGAGACCTGACGCAATGCCGCCTGCGGAACAAGCTGTCCCTAGAACAACGCCGAGCTTTTGAGAATGCCCTTCGCTGCTGGGTTAAAGACCTTCCCGGGGAGTTGCGTCTCTTTCGTTCGAGCCCAGACAGGCCCCTTAAAACCTACAACTTAGCCGCCCGCCAATTGCATGTTCACTACTTCGTTAATCTCGTGATCCTCTTTGGCAGTTCCGATTCTGAAAGAGGTCCGTTTCCAGAAGCACTGCTGGCCTCTTCCTTCCTTTGTGGGATCTTTGAAGATTTCCTTGTTAGAGACGAGCTGCGATATCTTCGGGCAAATTTTGCCTTCATGTGTCTAGCTGCTGCGCTCAATCAACTGACCTGTTACCGCTATGCTTCTCTTCGTCCAGCTGCAGTAAGAGGGGTTGGCATCATAAAACTTGCCCTTCAGGAATTGGCTAAGAAGTGGAGGTCTGCTGACACGGCCCTGAACTCACTGAATAGAGTATGCAACCTGGTTTTACAGCAGCCACTGGTGGAAAGTCCGAGCCCGGTTCTCTCCCCGGGAGCACTCCCTTTCTATGAGGACTTCGGACCTGATCTTTGTGAGGAATGGTCAGTTCTCTGGTCTCAGCAAAATCCCCCCTTGAAACGGGATACGATGCAAAACGAACCTCTAAGATCGGACGCAACAACAAACCAACACCATGAGGATCGGACCCAATCCATGCCGTGGAGTATGTCGGATGGCGAGGATTACCTTTCTCTTGCGAACATTACTGGCGAATTGCCTCATGGCATAATTTCTCCAGCCAGCGGAGACTTAATGAACGAATGGCCACCGTGGGGTTCAGCAGGAATGTGGCTTTTAGATGATATGAATACTAACGGAGGGTTGTTGTGACCGTCCGTAGCCCCGACGTCCAATCGCTAGTTTGCAGATCAAACTGCCGAATAATGAGTGCTGGGTTCGGCTTCAGGGCGGCTCCGAGAATTCGCCGGCGTCTCGGCGTAACATCGAACACTATCAGTAACGCGATACCCGGTTGATGAATAGGGCCTAAAACTAACTTGAATGTACTATTTAGCAGTCGATCATTAATCTCGTCTATCTCGTCTATCTCAGCTCTCGAAGTGCACATTAGATAATCTCACCCGATCACTACATCCCAAACTAAATACTTTTGTTGCCATCAGGAGCAGAACTCTTTTAAGCGTCTACGACCATGGCGAACAATGATGGAGAAATCACACTTAAGACTTCGAAGAGCGGTTCCCGAACCGTAGCCACAATCACGGCTTCGCGGGTACGCAAGCTCAACAGCCTCAACACTCGTCTCTTGGAACAACTGGCCGCATTAATCAATGATGCTATCCATCAGAACGAAGACCTCGGCTGTATCGTCCTTACTGGGAGCGGCGACCGAGCATTCATCGCCGGGGCTGATATCAATGAAATGGCCAAGATTGGCTCACCCGCTAAGGCGCGAGCATTTATATCCAGAGTCCATGCGGTGTGCGAAGCTATTCGAAACTGCCCAGTCCCCGTCATCGCACGCGTTAATGGCGTAGCTTTTGGTGCTGGTATGGAAATTGCGGCATGCTGCGACATAATCGTTGCAAACCCCAAGGCGCAATTCTCGATGCCTGAGGTCCGGATTGGAATACCGAGCGTCGTTGAGGCTGCTGTGCTTCCAGGGCTGATTGGGTGGAACCGCACCCGTTATCTGCTGCTTACAGGGGCTACGATCACTGCGCGTGTGGCCCAAGAATGGGGGCTTGTAGCGGAGGTGGCCCAGGAGGGGCAACTCGATCAGAAAGTCGCCCAGCTCGTGAACATAATATGCGAGTGCGGTGCAAAGTCAGTTCGGATCCAGAAGCAACTCATCAAACGTTGGGAACAGGTGTCACTGGATGTTGCGATCAAGGATGGGATTCAATTCTTCGGAAGCGCATTCGAGACTGAAGAAGTCAAGCCAGGTCCTGCAACTTTAACTTCCGAGCCACAAGTCATGATGAAGCATTTTTTTGACAAGAAGTCTTCATCGAAGCTTTGATGGATATTCTAAATGTGCTCTATGCAATGCTTTATTATCGAAGTCATTTATAATATTAGTAAAAATGCAGGCCTAAATTACAGGCCTAAATTAAATTACATTACACTTGCTATGTTAGGATAAAATAAATATTCATACATTTAGATGTAGGTTCTCTAACGTATTTCACAAGCGAGTCGGCATCCCAAGCGAGTCGGCAGCAAAAACACTAAAAATTAACTATTACTACAACTACTATACCACCACCTTATATAATGACCCTTAATCAATTGTAATTAAATCCTCGTGCCTCGTACATGTACGGGAGTTATGGCCTATAATACCACATAAGCCACAGCGCTTCTGTTGGCCCTTAGAGCCTACCTGCCGACTACTCTCACTTGCTACCTCCATACAGACTTAAGCTTCAACCTCAGCACTCTAAAGGATATCCTCTCCCTCTCGTACAGAGAGACTACCCCCTTGCATTATACACCTCTTGCGCTTCCTCTCCCTCCTCTTTTTCTATTCATTTGCTACTTATAGAGCCTTAACTTCTGCCTTAAGTAGAACAGCAGAATGTATCATAACCTAAGCTCCCTTTGCAAGCCAGCTTAGTGCATCATTAATTAAGGTAGGAGAGCTATTCTAATGTTGTACAATGCAGTTCTTAATATGCTCTGTTTGAAAATCAAGCTCCCTTATAGTTTAAGGAGTCTTTAAAGTCTAATTGTTACTCTTAACTATAGGAGGAGTTAGAGTCCTTAAGTATAGATTTAAGTGAGAGAGGACACTCTATAGCTCATACAGAACTAGCCCTATAGCTTAGAATCCGCTCTTAATGTTCTGCTCTGTAAATGTAGCTTTAAATGCTTCTTTAAATGTAGAGAGAAACTTAAGCTTTGTGATATGGTTTAGCTGGTTCTATACAAAGGTTTTAATCTAACGTCTGTACAAAAGCTTTAGAGGTGCAAAGCAGCTCACATTAAGAGGCTAAAGTATGTGCGAGGAGTATAGCAGCATATAGAGGGTGATTATCTTCCGTTCTATACAGTAGCGTTGAAATTAAGCTAAGAGATAGCTCTTATGTCCGTTAAGAATAAGAAGGTGATAGGTTCTAATTAAACGACTGTTTGTATGTTAATTAAAGTGTTGAATCCACTTGTACCTAATTGAATTTAAAGTCCACCTATTCTCACTTAGCGTAATCACCTAATTGTCTAGTAATCCTAAGTCCTTATACTATGCAGAGAGGTGATTCTGCGCCTTAAAAATAATGAATGGCAGGAGTGCCCATCTGTACGAATTAACACCTTAGATAATTAACACCTACTCTCTATTCCCTAGCTGTATAGTCTTTAGACAGCTCTTTGCTTCTAAGCTTATAACTACCTTTACAGTAGCAATAACTCCCATTATGAAACCTACTTCATTAAAGTTGTAGATATCCTGCTCTAAGATTCCGTATTTTACAACTATGTTTTATATAAGGGAGAACCACCCTTTAATTATCTTAGGATCTTTACATTTTGCTCGTTTATAGTCGTACTTTTGACTAAACTTTGCTTTGAGTTCTATACAACACATTATGAAGTTGGTAGTCTAGTTCTTCCTAGTAGGGCTCTCACCTCGTTCAGAGAGTAGTAGGTCTGCCATTTCTTATACAGCTTGCAGCTAGGGCGGAAATCCATGCGAATCTAGGTTGAGGATATACCAAACGAGAGCTGACTCTTCGTACGGAGTCAACTTACGTAAGTTAGGAGTACAGTTGCGTTAAGAAGTCATACCATGGATCTAGTCACTTAAGGTTGAACAGGGTACATTGTACAATACTGCAGCTGCTTAAATAGTTTAACAAGTGCCTTGTTTAATTACTTGCATAGCTAATAGTATTCTACCCTCTTAATTAGAGGATTTAGCTTGTGTTAGTCGTGGCATTATTGATTATAGTCTCATTGACACGTTTTGGTGTTTTTGCTACTAACTCGCTTAGGATGCCAACTCACTTATGAAATACGTTATAATATAATATAAATACAAATAACGTATTTCACAGGCAAAGCGATCACATAGGCAAAGCGATCACTAACAACACTAAAACGCGTTAACTTAACAAATGTAAACATGCTACAACCAACACAAGCCTAATCCTCTAATTAAGAGGGTCAAATACTATTAGCTATTAATGCAATCAAACAAGGCTAATTTTGAAGTATTTAAGTAAGCGCAATGTCGTACGATCTTCTATATACAACTCTCTATAACTAGTTAAATGGAAAAGCTCCATAACGTGACTCTACCCCTAACTTACAAAAATTAACTCTATATGAAGAGTCAGCTCTTATTTAATATATCCTTAACCTAGATTCACATAGGTTTTCACCCTAGCTACAAGCTATGTAAGAAATGGCAGACCTTCTACTCTCTAAACGAGGCGTAAGCCCTATTAGGATAAACTAGACTACTACCTTCATTAAGCATTGTATAGAACTTAAAGCAAAGTTTAGTTAGAAGTATAATTACAAAAGAGCAAAATGCAAGGATCCTAAGTTAATTAAAGGGTAGTTTACCCTTATATAAAACATAGTTGCAAAATACAGAATCTTAGAGTAGGATATCTATAACTATAATAAAGCAGGTTTTGTAATAGGAGTTATTACTACTACTAAGGTGGTTATAAGCTTAGAAGCAAAGAGTTGTCTAAAGACTATATAGCCTAGAAATAGAGAGTAGGTGTTAATTATTTAAGGTGTTAATTCATATAGATAAGCACTTCTACCATTTATCATTTTTAAGGCGTAGAATCACCTCTTAGCTTAGTACAAAGACTTAGGATTACTAGACGATTAGGTAATTATGCTTAGTAAGAATAGGTAGACTTTAAATTCAATTAGGTACAAATGGATTTAACACTTTAATTAACATATAAGCACTTGTATAATTATAACCTATCACCTTTTTATTCTTAATGGACATAAGAGCTACCTCTTAGCTTAATTTCAATACTACTACATAGAATAGAAGATAATTACCCTCTATATGCCACTACACTTATTATATATTCTTTAGCCTCTTAATGTAAGCTACTTTACTCTACTAAAGCTTTTGTATAGACGTTAGATTAAAGCCTTTATATAGAATAAGCTAAACTATATTATAAAGCTTAAGTTCCTCTCTACATTTAAAGAAGCATTTAAAGCTACATTTATAGAGCAGAACATTAAGAGTAGATTCTAAGCTATAGGACTAGTTCTATATAAGCTATATGATGTCCTTTCTTACTTAAATCTATACTTAAGAACTCTAACTCCTCTAATAGTTAAGAGTAACAATTAGACTTTAATGACACCTTAAACTATAAGAGAGCTTAACTTTTAAACAGAGCACATTAAGAACTATATTATACAACATTAGAATAGCTCTTATAGCTTAATTAATGATGCTGTTAGATGTCTTGTTAAAGGGGTAGAAATAATAATACATTCTACTATTCTACTTAATGTAGAGGTTAAGGCTCTATAAGTAGCAAATGAACAGAAAACGAGGAGGGAAAGGAAGTGTAAGAGGCATATAATTTAAGGGGGTAGTCTCTTTATACAAGATGTAGAGGATATCCTTTAGAGTGCTAAGGTTAATGCTTAAGTCTATGTAGAGGTGGTAAGTTAGAGTAGTTAGTAGGTAGGTTCTATAGGCTAACAGAAGTGCTATGGCATATGTAGCATAATAGGGCATAATGCCTATATATATAAGAGGTGCTAGGAATTAATTATAATTAAATAAGGTCATTATGTAGGGTAGTGGTAGTGTAGTAGTAATAATAGTCATGTTTTAGTGTTGTTAGTAATTACTTCACCTATATAATCACTTCGCCTATAAAATATGTTAATTATAATCATGATTTTTATAAAGCATATAACGTAATTCACATACGAGTCGCCCACACAAGCGAGTCGCCTACTAAAACACCAAAACGCGTCAACTTAACAAAAGTCAACATGCCACTACCAACACAAGCCTAATCCTCTAATCAAGAGGGTCGAATACTATTAGCTATTAATGCAATTAAACAAGGCCAGTTTCAAAGTGTTCGAGCAGCTGCAGCATCGTACGATATCCCCTAAACGACCTTACGCGATTAGATTCACAGAATGGCTTCCTGACGCGATTCTATTCCCAACTTACAGAAGTTGACTCTATACGAAGAGTCAGCTCTCGTTCAGTATATCCTTAACCTAGATTCACGTGGATTTCCACCCTAGCCGCAAGGTGTGTAAGAAATGGCCGACCTTCTACTCTCTAAATGAGGCGAGAGCTCTATTGGGAAGAACTAGACTACTAACTTCATAAAGCGTCATACAGAAATCAAAGCAAAGTTTAGTTAGAAGTACGATTATAAAAGAGCAAAATGTAAAGATCCTAAGATAATTTAAGAGTGGTTTTCTCTTGTACGATACACTGTTGCGAAATATGGTATTTTAGAGCAGGATATCTACAACTTTAATGAAGCAGGGTTTGCTATAGGAGTTATTGCTACTGCTAAGGTGGTTACAAGCTTAGAGTTAAAGAATAGTTGTACGAAGATTATCTAACTAGGGAATAGAGAATGGGTGTCAATTATCTAAGGTGTTAATTCGTACAGATGGGCACTCCTGCCATTCATTATTTTCAAGGCCTAGAATCACCTCTCTACTTAGTACAAGGACTTAGGATTACTAGACGATTAGGTGATTACACTAAGTGAGAACGGGTGGACTTTAAATTCAATTAGGTACAAGTGGATTCAACACTTTAATTAACATATAAACAGTCGTTTGATTAGAACCTATCGCCTTCTTATTCTCAATGGACATAAGAGCCACCTCTCAGCTCAATTTCAACACTACTGTACAGAACAGAAGATAATTACACTCTGTATACCACTACACTCCTTGCATATACTTCAGCCACTTAACGTTAGCTGCTTTGCTCTACTAAAGCTTTCGTATAGAAAGCAGATTGAAACCTTCGTACAGAACAGGCTAAATCATATTACAAAGCTTAAGTTTCTCTCTGCATTTAAAGAAGCATTTAAAGCTACATTTATAGAGTAGAACATTAAGAGTAGGTTCTAAGCTACAGGACTAGTTCCATATGAGCTGTAGAATGTTCTCTCCTACTTGAATCTACACTTAAGAACTCCGACCCCTCCTATAGTTAAGAGTAACAATTAGACTTCAAAGACTCCTCAAACTATAAGGGAGCTTGACTTTTAAACAGAGCACGTTAAGAACTGTATTATACAGCACTAGGATAGCTCTCCTAGCTTAATTAATGACGCACTAAGCTGACTTGCTAAAGGAGCTCAGGTTATGATGCATTCTGCTGTTCTATTTAAAGCAGAAGTTAAGGCTCTACAAGCAGCAAATAAACAGAAAAAGAGGAGGGAAAGGAAGCGCAAGAGGCATATAATGCAAGGAGGAAGCCTCTCTGTACGAGACGTAGAGGATATCCTTCATAGTGCTAAGGTTGATACTTAAGTCCGTATAGAGGTAGCAAGTGAGACTACTTAGCAGGTGGGCTCTACAGGCCAACAGAAGCGCTGTGGCTTATGTAGGATTACGGGCCATAATTCCCGTACGTGCAAGAGACATGAGGATTCAATTATAGTTGAATAAGGGTCATTATATAGGGTGGTGGTGTAGTAGTAGTAGTAGTAGTCAATTTATTAGTGTTTTAGTGGGCGACTCGCTTGTGTGGGCGACTTGTATGTGAATTACGTTAATGTACATGTATAATGAATGTGCTAAACAAGCAAATGTGCTAAAATACTACAACCACCTAATAAGAAATGTAATAAATCCACTACAACACCTAAAATCAATTAAAGCTACTTAGAATCCTCTTCCTTAGATGTAACAATTGCAATCTAACAAGTGCACACATTATGCTTAGTCCTACTATACTTACTATAGTAGTATGTATACGTTTCTTCCCTTAGATTCTAACTACTACTTACCCTTATTTCCTACTCTACCTATTATGTAACATCCCTCTCATCCTATAGCTCCTATGCCTATTATTAGCTAAGTGATCCTCCTTACTATAGTTGTGTTTTTCTATCTCTCCTACGCTTGCTTAGCACTTTATTTACCTATTATAAGTGTTAGTTCTCTGCTTTTAGGAGGGCTAATTAATGCATTATTTATAATGCACCCTTTGTAAACTAGTTGACAGCTGTATAGATTAAGGTTAGAGAGCTATTCTAATGATGCGCAATTCGGTTTTTAATAAAGGTAGACTGTGATAAGGCTTTAATTAGGTTATTTAGTGTTTAGGAAACCTAAGGTTAAGTAGTACCTAGGCGGGAGCTTTAAGGTGTTAGTGTCTTTAACTTAAGATTAAGTGTAGATATCACTCTCTTAGGGTTGAATGGAAGAATTCCTGCTCCTTAGAACCTGCCCTAAATGTTGCTTTTAGTCATTACAGTGTTAAATACAGTGTAGAAGGTAGGAAAGAAGTCATCCTTAGTAATGTGAATAATATGAGCCCGTATCATATCTTTAATTTGCCAACTGTAAGCCTTCTTTAATAGGCTAAAACAGCTAACGTCAAGTGGCTGGAGTATATAGGAAGAGTGAGTAGGCATACAAAGCGTAATAATGTTGTGTTCCTTATAGTATTCCTTAAACTTATCTAAGTGGTGGCTCTTATAACCATTAAGGACTAAGAGGCGATAACCACCAACACTCTAGGTCTTTATATGCTTCTTGAAATGCTGAATCTAATCTATGCCTCTCTCGTTTGTAGTCTAGCCATTTTCTATAACAGCAATTACCTAATTGCTTAGAAATCTACTATTCTTATACTAAGATGCAAGGTGGTTTTTGCCTGCAACAATGACAAATGGCAGCACTACCCAACCTTAAGAACTAACACCTTAGATTACTATAACCCATTCCTAATTACTAGGCTGTACCTTCTTTGCTTTTGTACACCTATCTAAGCTTGTCATGACCATAGCAGTTAAGATAACGCCCATTATAAACCTAGTCTCATCAAAGTTGTAGATATCTGCTTCATTAATGCCATATTTTGCAATTATGTTACATAGAAGCTTAAACCAACAACGGATGACTTCTAGATCCTCACACTTAGCCCTCTAGTAGTCGTATTTACGCTAGAAGCGTGTCTAGAGCTCTATACGCCACTTGACAAAGTTTGAAGCCTAACGCGACCTAACGCGTGGCGCGTCATGTGTTGCAAGTAGTCGATTCGCCATATCTTCAACAACAGACATCTACGGAGGAAATCCTTTAGTAGCTAGGTTAAGTATGTATTGAACTAGGACTAACTCCTCTAGGTTTGACAGTTTCTGTGAATTAGGTTGGATATCGCGTCGTGATTGCATGCCACGCATACGGCGACTAAGCTTCTAATGATTGCAAGTATAGATCTTCCCTGCAGCTTAAGCACTTAAGTTTGGGTCATTTTTCATAGCTTAGAGAGCTAGAATAATGTTCCTCTCGTCATCTTTCTAGGACATGTTATGTTGTGGAGAAATCAAGCATTTAGTAGAGTACTCGCATTAACGCGTTAGAGTGTACCATTCGCTTGTCTGTACCATTCGCTATACATGTACGTTACCTTAATTAGAATATTAATGTAGATGTCTAAAATATATATTATAGACTTAAGCTACAAAAGGCTTTAATGAGGTTTACATGTTTAATAAGCTAGTTAATTAACCCCTAGCATCCCTAGAAGCTAACTTATGCATAATTAGCATTAGTTAATAACCTTCTATGTATTATGAAATTGTCTTAGATTACAGCCTACCTATTAGGGTCCCTAGAAGGCAGCTAGAGGGAAGAGTGCTATTAGAAGGTTAAAAAACACCTTAAGAGTAAGAGAGTAAGAGAGCAAGATAGCAGCGGTTGCTACTACTTAACATTGTTAATTAATACAAAAAAGAGCAGCCTGTCATTAACAGCGAGTGGTAGCTATCTAGCAAGGTAGTTAACAAGGACGTCTAAGGTATAGGAGAGCAATTAGATTATATGACGCCTAAAAATCTGCTTCTAATCAACATAATTTTGACATTGCCTAACATGTGGCTAGAAAAAGAATGTTAACGCAGGATTATAGCTATTAACGCTGTAACGGCATACTATAGTGTTAAGGAAGGGGTGAACTTCCGTTGCAGTCGTGCTAGTTAGTTAGTTCTATAAGTCTTTGTAGTTAAAGATGAAAAACCACTACGGTCTAAGGCAGATATCATGCTTAGACATGCAATATCATCCGTTACGACGGATAAGAGGCCAACTATATGCTTCACATGTCTTAGGAACCCGAACCTAACGATTCGGGAGAGGGTTGTCTCGTTCGCAACTCCTAGCTGCCTAATAAGGCACTTTATGAGAAAGCATGTTAGAAGACTTGGAGTTAACGAGCCTACGGAGTGTTGAATCTGTGCCGTTCGGCTCGAGCATCGGATGCATTTTCAAAGCCACGCAGAGATATTTCACGGAACTGTCTGTCGGTCCCGCAACTAGATGGAATCATTCGGGAGTGTTATGGCATCCCTTGTTTGGGTAGACAGAAGGATTATTTAGATAGGGAGGAGGCAGGAGTATCTGGCGTCATTGTTCGTATTTTTTAATCAAAAGTTCCCCATCATGATCCATATCACTCAGTCCACGCCTTCATGAAAGTGACTCCTCTCTAATATTTACAGTTAGGGTTGCATTGACTAGTCTAACCTGACTATAAGCAAGCACATCTCTTGTCGTTGCGTCAAATGGACAGCTTGGTGAAGCTGCTCGCTCGCACCTCCTCGTAATCGCCTTGTTATAGAGTGGCCTTTAAAAATGCCTTGAGGTGACTTCGCATTGCCTTCACGCCCCGAAGGCCCTCGCTCACTGCTGCCGTCAAGCGGTAACGTGAAACTTCGTCGCACTAATCGGGTGGTATGACGAGAAGTAATCGAGATATACCAGGTCCTCCGCGGTCAACTCGTTCCCTTTCAAGTTCTTGAATTTCCTGAACAGTGTCCCAAGCGTGACATAGAGCTCACAGTAAGCGAGGCTGTAACATTAGACAGTGTCAGCACACAAGACCTGCAGACACTTACTTGATCCCCACACACCCGCGGGTTCCCTTGCTAAACGGCACAAAGGCCTTGTCCATGTGCCGTACTTCTTTCGGATCAAACCAGCGCTCTGGGTCAAATTTCGAGGAGTCCGGGAAATAATCCTCGCGTTGGTGCAGTATCCAGGAGGACATGGATACAAAATACTGGGAAACTGATTAGCTGCTTCTGAATTGAGGGCGCCGAAGGAGCAAGTTACACCAGCAGGCACTGTGTATCCATTAAACGTTACACCGGGCTTCGGGACTTCGCGCGCCAGCCTGCCTGGAACGCCAAATGAAAGTCTTTCGTATAAGCTAACATCAATGAAGAGGGGGAATCGCAAACCTACCGGAGGCCCTCCTTTACAACACCAGTCTAGGTATCGTCAGTAATGCAACATGCAGCAATTCAGCACACGGAGTCATACCAGATAAGGCAACTTCTCGAGTACCAGGTAGTCCAGCGGAGCATCGGGGGAGGGGAACGCCGCATTCAGCTCCGCCGTGAGCTTCTTGTACATATCTGGGTTCTTCACCACGTGATAAGCAGCAACCGTCATCGCGTTGCCGGTGGTGTCCGCGGCAGCAGCAAGGATACTGTATGCCTCATCCTTGATCTGGTCTGGTGTTGGGACTACGTATCCTTCGTGCTGTGGTGACAACAGCACCTCAAAAATCGATTGCTTCTCCGACTTACGCCCAGCGTCCATGTCAGCCTTTACGGTGAGGACCTGCTTGAGACAGTGCTAAAGCAAGTTAGCACAGTAGAACCAGTGCAGAATGTTTCTGGGAGATTACCGCTTGGAGGTTGAGGACCTGCTTCAACGGCTTGCTCATCGCCTTCACAAGCGCCGAAGGGAGCGAAAGAGCGAAAGTCAGCAAACTTGGCCACTGTTGGAAGATCCACATTGTCGGACCAATTCCCTGTACCATGGCGAAGAAATCGAGACCCAGATCCTCTGTGTCCAAGAGATTATAGCAATGCCCGAATGCATAGTCCGTTATCACATCCACTGAAATCGCGCGGAAGGCATGGTGCAGGTCCACGGCCTGATGCTTGGGGAGCTTAGTGTTGAGTAGGTTGATGAGCTTGTCGGCCTTGGAGTGCACGATAGATTCGAGGCTGAGGACTGTTTGACGCGAGAAGAAAGGGTTCAGCATTCCCCGACGGATACGGTGGATGTCGTTGGGCCCGGAGCTGAACGTCGAATAGCCGATGCCAAAGGAGTCGTAGAACGGCGATGACTTGGCGAATTTGGTCCCGACACAGTTAATGATCTCGTAGTTGTCCGGGTCGCTGAGATGGACTTCATCTGGGGTGATTCGCACGACAGTGCCTGTGCTTGTGAGCATTAATGGCCATTATGTCTGGCCAGGCTTACCATATTTATCATGCAGCCTCGCAATCTCTTTATAGAAGAAGCTTCCGCCAACGAAACAAAAGTAGGTCTGGTAGAGGTAGGTTGCCGCTGCGACCTTGGGGCCGGGGATTGACGCTAGAGGGTGACGATATAGATTGTAGAAGATGGTGTTCACTCGGGAGATGACGAAGAAAGGCAGGCCAACGTAGAGCAAGACATATACAAGGCTGGAGAGCAACTGATACAGACCCATGGCGCTGGATCCTCTTCCGCAGAAAATCCTGCACAGAGATGTCCGAAGAACGGTGGGACAACGGAAGCTTTGATCCTCAAGAGACCAGGAATATCGAGATCGAGGATCCACCTAAGCGACATAGCATGCATAATGGGAGGTTTTCTAGTTTGTCCAAGACAGCCGGAGGACAGACGGGAATGGGCCAGTAGGGGTCTAAGGTGCATGTATGAAAGACAGGGTGTGCCACAAACCGCCACACCCCTCACTTAGGCATCAATTGGGCTGCTCGTAGAGCGTGGACGCCGGCGTACAACTGTGCTATATACTGTATTCGGTGCTGTGCCAGCTTCGCCTACGTGCGACCACCAGCCAGATCGCCTGTGGATCCCCCGCACGGACGAATTCCCATCAGCACCCACCGTATAGATCTTACGTCTGTCACCGCACCTGTTCATTTTCCTGACTCGAGTAACGCCTACGTTCTGGCTGTGGTTGCACGTGTCGCTCAGACCCTCCCTCCTGCCGGCAATGTCGGCCACTCATCATCCGCGCAGTAGTCCGCAGGAACACAACAGTAGTCCCTCCTCGGTGGCGCCCGAAAGTCCCCAGGCACAGGGCGAAAGTTCTCAGGCAGGTGATAGTCCTCAGGTACACCACGAACCGATCACGAGGGGGAGGGCTAATATCGACGTGGATCTAGGCCGACGACTTTGAGGAGGACGATTCTGCATATGGCGGCGATGGGTAATACTCCGGAATCGCTTCTGGAAAGCTCAGACCTGACGGAGCTGCAGCGAGAATTCGACGACGACGATGGCCGCGACAATCCTCGAGTATCGCGAGTTGCATGGCCGCACATTCCAGAACTTCCCAACAACGCAGTACTGGTATGTCACCTCTGTATAGGCTCCAATTAGGCTCATCGCTGATGCTACGAAGGGGCCCGAATGATGACAAGCAAAATGAGCAGCTTGACATTGGGTAAAGAACGACACGTCAGCATCTCGATCTAAGCACCATACTGACTGCTTGAAGTCATCACATCACATGTTAACGTTGCTGCTCGACGGCAAGCTGTTCCTCGCACCGATATCTCTAAATCCTCAAAAAGTAATCGATGTCGGCACCGGTACCGGAATCTGGGCTATGTGAGACTCCCTTTGGTGTCCGCTTCTTTCCTTTGCTAGCTCCCCTGTGGCAACTATAAGCTAATTAGGTTTCTCCTAGCGACTTTGCTGATGCTCTCCTTCTGCCATGGTGATTGGTACAGACCTATCCCCCATTCAACCGTGCTTCGTGCCGCCGAACCTGAAATTTGAACTCGATGATGCTCAGCTCGAATGGACGTACGAAGAGAGCAGTTTCGATTTTGTACACATCCGCTGTCTCATGGGGAGTATTAATGATTGGGCCAAGCTATACTCCGACGTCTTCCGGTATATATTTCTCATACGTCCGTGTTCGTCATTACGAGACAGCCAAATGAAGAGGTGTCCGGGCTGAGCTAATGTTTATTCTCCGAAGATGCACTAGACCAGATGGCTACATCGAATCTCTCGAAATGGATATCCAATTCACCTCGGATGATGGCAGTGTGAAACCCGGCGATGTTATGTACGATTGGTCAACGCTCTTTATCAACGCGGGCGAAACAATGCGGCGGACCTTCAAGATTCCCAAAATTTCAAGGCGGCTTATTGAGGCGGCAGGCTTCGTCGATGTGGTAGAAACGAAGTACAAGGTTCCTGTGGGCGGATGGATGGAAGACAAAAAGTGGAAGGAAGTTGGGAGGTGGAATTTATTATACTTGAAAGAAGGGTTAGAGGGAATGGCATTGTTCATTCTAAAGAATATCCTGCGTGTGAGCTACGCCCTTCTCGTTCTTTCGCTTTCCCGCGTTTTCAGATAATTCCTCATGGCTTCCAAGAATGGCATGAACAACAAGAAGGCATACTAATGGGTAACAGTGGGAGTACACCGAGGTTCAAGCACTTTTAGGCCGGATGCGATCGGCACTGAATGACAAGAAGAATCACGCGTATTACGAGATGTAAGTACGTTTCCTCTTCGGCCCATCACTCCCTTCTGACGCGTATCCTAACATGACTCTCCTATTCAGCCATGTAGTGTACGGGCGTAAGCCATAGTCAAGATGAATCGTTGGCATGGGAAGTAATTCCTCACGGGTTGGGATGTGGGACGACGATGGTTGAAGCAGTAACGCTTGGATCAGCCTGCTTTTTCGCGACCGCGAAGGGAGAGGTATTCGCCAAAGCCCCAAGAGGCTGGTAGGCAGGCTTTCTCGTCCGCGTAGTCTAGAGTCGGATGTGAATTAAGATGAGTAGGGCAACTTTGGTTTAGACTTCTCGATTACGATATAAAAAGACAAAAAAACATACAACAGCGGGTATTCGCTGGTGGTCACCCACCCAACTACTAATCCACCGATCTCAAGGTTATGTATGGCAGAGCGGACGGGATGCCCAGTTCTCTTGAGTCTATGGTCGTATGTGATAATTACTTACTTATGAAAAGATACATACAGTCCGCTCGCGATAAGTTGATGCATTTAGTGCCAGCAAATATATTAAGATAACGTATTTCCCAATCGAGTCGTGCACCTAAGCGAGTCGTGCAAATAACCACTAAAATACAACTTCGTAGGTATTTATGACAACAACCCTTTAAAACACTCTAGCTATCTACAGTAATTGAATCTAATACCTCTTTGCACATACAAGCATTATGTCTAACTTAATTACATATGCTACATTGTTGTGGTTTCCCTTTCCTACGCTAACCTTATGTGGCATTACTACCCTCCTCCTCCTAAGTTTAAGTACTCTATACAAGCTTATCACCTTCCTTAATTGTTAAGCTTCTACCTAATTAAATATGCTTCCTTTACTTGTTTGCCCTTTGCTTTTTAAGTACATTTGCCTACTATAGCACCTTAACTTTAGCTTTAATAAGTATAAATGAATAGGCAATTATTTAAGCTCCTTTAGTAAGCTAGATAAATACCTTATTTATTAAACTTAGAGAGCTATTCTAATGTTATATAATTTGATTCTTAAGGTATATAGTTTAGAATTCAACTTTAGTTATATTCTAGGGTATCTTTAAGGTCTAAGTCTCCTTTTTAATAGGTAGTAAGGTTAGCATTTTTAGTTAGAGATTAAGGTGTAAAAGGATAGTATTTAGATTATATAGAACTAACCCTATAACTAAGTTAGTAGTATTTAGTATAACGTATTTTACAAGCAAACTAGTCACATAAGCGAACCGGTCACTAAAACACTAGAATTGACTATTACTACCTACTACTACACTACCACCCTACATAATGACCCTTATTCAATTGCAACTGATTCCTAGCGCCTCTTGCACGTACGAGCATTATGCCCTATATTACTACATGTGCTACATTGCTGCTACCAGCCTATAGAACCCACCTGCCGAGTAGTCTTACTTGCCACCTCTATACAGAGTTGAGCATCAACCTCAGCACTCTAAAGGATATCCTCTCCCTCTTATATGGAGAGACTGCCCCCTTACATTATACGCCTCTTGCGCTTCCTTTCCCTCCTCTTTTTCTGTTCATTTGCTGCCTATAGAGCCTTAACTTCTGCCTTAAGTAGAATAGCAGAATGCATCATCATTTCTGCCCCTTTAACAAGGCAGCTAACAGCATCATTAATTAAGCTAGGAGAGCTGTTCTAATGTTGTATGATATAGTTCTTAATATACTCTGTTTAAAAGTTAAGCTCCCTTATAGTTTGAGGAGTCTTTGAAGTCTAGTTGTTACTCTTAACTATAGGAGGGGTTAGAGTCCTTAAGCGTAGATTTAAGTGAGAGAGGACACTCTACAGCTTGTATAGAACTAGTCCTGTAGCTTAGAATCCACTCTTAATGTTCTGCTCTATAAATGTCGCTTTAAATGCTTCTTTAAATGTAGAGAGAAACTTAAGCTTTATAATGTGGTTTAGCTAGTTCTATATAAAGGTTTTAATCTAACGTCTGTACAAAAGCTTTAGTAGCGTAAAGCAGCTTACATTAAGTGGCTGAAGAATGTACAAGGAGTGTAGTGGCATACAGAGGGTGATTATCTTCTGTTCTATGCAGTAGTGTTGAAATTAAGCTAAGAGGTGGCTCTTATGCCCATTAAGAATAAGAAGGCAATAGGTTCTAATCATACGAGTGCTTGTATGTTAATTAAAGTGTTGAATCCACTTGTACCTAATTGAATTTAAAGTCCACCCATTCTTACTTAGCATAATTACCTAATTGTCTAGCAATTCTAAGTCCTCATACCATGTAGAGAGGTGGTTCTGCACCTTAAAAATAATGAACGGCAGGAGTGCCTATCCGTACAAATTAACACCTTAAATAATTAACACCTACTCTCTATTTCTAGGCTACATAGTCTTTAGACAGCTCTTTGCTTCTAAGCTTGTAACTACCTTTGTAGTAGCAATAACTCCCATTACAAAACCTGCTTTATTAAAGTTGTAGATATCCTGCTCTAAGATGCTGTATTTTGCAACTATGTTTTATACGAGAGAGAACCACTCTTAAATTATCTTAGGATCTTTGCATTTTGCTCGTTTATAATCGTACTTTTAACTAAACTTTGATTTGATTTCTGTATGACGCTTTATGAAGTTAGTAGTCTAGTTCTTCCCAACAGAGCTCTCGCCTCATTTAGAGAGTAGAAGGTCAGCCATTTCTTACACACCTTGCGGCTAGGGTGGAAATCCACGTGAATCTAGGTCAAGGATATACTGAACGAGAGCTGACTCTTCGTACAGAGTCAACTTCTGTAAGTTGGGAGTAGAGTCGCGTTAGGAAGCTACCCCATTCATTCGCTCTTATAAGGTTAAATAAGGGATATCGTATGACATTACAGCAGCTTAAATACTTTAAATATGGCCTTGTTTAATTGATTAGATAGCTAGTAGTATCCTACCCTCTTAATTAGAGGTTTTAGCTTGAGTTAGTGTTGCCATAAGTTGAATTGTGTTAAGTTGACGCGTTTTGGTGTTTTAGTGACTAGTTCGCTTATGTGACCAGTTCGCTTGTGAAATACGTTAAAGATTATTATAATTACCTATTACTTAAAAGCCACTCTTAATATTCTACTCTATAAATGTAGCTTTATACACTTCTTTAAAGGTAGAGAGGAACTTAAGCTTTATAATATAGTAAATATAGAGTTGTATAAGACCCTTAACCTACTTTCTATATAAGGACTTTAGTAGGCTAAAACACCTAACATTAAGAGGCTAGAGGAGGTGTAATGAATATAGTAGTATATAGAGGGTAATAATTAGGTGCTCTTAACAATACTATTAGAATTTAACTAAAATATATAACTTATAGCCATGAAGAATTAGGAGATAATATACTCCTTTTATATAACTCTAAGTATGTTTCTTAAAATGCAAAATCTACTTAAAACTAATTACATTTGTAGTCTACCTGTTTTCACTTAATGTAATCACCTAATTATATAACGTATTTCACGGGCAAGCAGGTCACACAAGCGAGCGGGTCACTAAAACACTAAAACGCGTCAACCTATCTGTAGTTAACAATGCCATAACCAACACAAGCCTAATCCTCTAATTAAGAGGGTAGAATACTATTGGCTATTACAGCACTTAAAGAAGGCAATATTAAGAGTATTTAAGCTGCTGCAATGTCGTACAACGTCCTATTTAAGTTGCTATGTATACAATGTAACGGTGTTACTTCTTAACGCAACTCTACCCCTAACTTATGAAAATTAACTTCATACAAAGAGTCAGCTCTTGTTCAATACATCCTCAACCTAGATTTACGTGGGTTTCCACCCCAGCCACAAGCTGTATAAGAAATGGCAGACCTTCTACTCTCTAAACGAGGCGAGAGCCCTGTTGGGATAAACTAGGCTACTAGCTTTATAAAGCGTCATATAGAAATCAAATCAAAGTTTAGTCGAAAGTACAATTATAAACGAGCAAAATGCGAAGATCCTAAGATAATTTAAGAGTGGTTCTCTCTCGTACGAAACACAGTTGCAAAATACAGCATCTTAGAGCAGGATATCTACAACTTTAATGAAGCAGGTTTTGTAATGGGAGTTATTGCTACTGCAAAGGTAGTCACAAGCTCAGAATCAAAGAGCTGTCTAAAGACTATACAGCTAGGGAATAGAGAGTAGGTGTCAATTATCTAAGGTGTTAATTCGTACAGATGGGCACTCCTGCCATTTATTATTTTTAAGGCGTAGAATCACCTCTCTACATAGTATGAGGACTTAGGATTACTAGACGATTAGGTGATTACGCTAAGTGAGAATAGGTGGACTTTAAATTCAATTAGGTACAAGTGGATTCAACACTTCAATCAACATACAAACAGTCGTTTAATCAGAACCTATCGCCTTCTTATTCTTAATGGACATAAGAGCCACCTCTTAGCTTAATTCTAACACTACTGTACAGAACGGAAGATAATCACCCTCTATATACCACCACACTCCTTAAACATACTTCAGCCTCTTAATGTTAGCTGCTTTGCGCTACTAAAGCTTTCGTATAGACGTTAGATTAAAACCTTTGTATAGAACTAGCTAAACCATATTATAAAGCTTAAGTTTCTCTCTGCATTTAAAGAAGCATTTAAAGCTGCATTTATAGAGCAGAACATTAAGAGTGGATTCTAAGCTACAGGACTAGTTCTATACAAGCTACAGAATGTTCTCTCTTACTAAAATCTACACTTAAGAACTCTAACCCCTCTAATAGTTAAGAGTGACAATTAGACTTCAAAGACTCCTTAAACTATAAGGGAGCTTAACTTTCAAACAGAGTACATTAAGAACTATATTATACAACATTAGAACAGCTCTCCTAGCTTAATTAATGATGCTATTAGCCGCCTTGTTAAAGGGGCGGAAATGATGATGCATTCTGCTGTTCTACTTAAGGCAGAAGTTAAGGCTCTACAAGTAGCAAATGAATAGAAAAAGAGAAGGGAAAGGAAGCGTAAGAGGCGTATAATGCAAGGGGGTAGTCTCTCTGTACAAGAGGGGGAGGATATTGTTTAAAGTGCTAAGGTTAAAGCTTAGGTCCATACAGAGGTGGCAAGTGAGAGTAGTTAGCAGGTAGGCTCTAAGGGCTAACAGAAGCGCTGTAGCTTATGTGGTATTATAGGCCATAACTCCTATACGTGCAAGAGGCACAAGGATTCAATTACAATTAAATAAGGGTTATTATATAGGGTGGTGGTGTAGTAGTAGGCAGTAATAGTCAATTTTGGTGTTTTAGTGACCCGCTTGCTTATGTGACCCACTCGCCTGTGAAATACGTTAGGAGTTGTACATTATTATTATTATACTATAATAAGAGGCAGGTTGCTCCTTTAAAAATAATAAATAGAGGAATTAACCACTTATATAAGTTAATTCCTTATATAATTAACACCTATTCTTTGTTTCCTAGCTATGTAGCTTTTAGACAATTCCTTAACTCTAAGCTAGTAACTACTTTAGTAGTAGTAATCATTCCTATTAAGAACCTAGCTTTATTAAAGTTGTATATATCCTTCTCTTAAATTCTATACTTTATAACTATGTTTTATATAAGCTTAAACTAGTCTCTAATAATTACTAGATCTTTATAAAGAGCTCTTTTATAGTTGTACTTTTATTTAAACTTTGCTTTAATCTCTATATAACATGTAATAAAGTTTAAGGTCTAATTCTTACTAATAGGTAACATGTTACGTTTAGTAAGGAGTAGGTCTGCCATTTCTTATACAGCAGCTAGCTAAGGTAGGAATCTATGTAAATTAAGGTTAAGAATGTATTAACATATTTTATAGGCAAGCTAGTCACATAGGCAAGCTAGTTACCAAAACACTAAAATTTAACTATTACTACTACTACTACACCACCACCCTACATAATAACCCTTATTTGATCATAATTGATTCCTAGCGCCTCTTGTACGTACAGGCATTATGGCCTATAATACCACATATGCCACAGCGCTTCTGTTGGCCTATAGAACCCACCTGCTGACTACTCTCACTTGCCACCTCTATACAGACCTAAGCATTAACTTCAGCACTCTAAAGGATATCCTCTCCATCCTATACAGAGAGGCTCCCCCCTTGCATTATATGTCTCTTACACTTCCTTTCCCTCCTCTTTTTCTGTTCATTTGCTGCTTATAGAGCCTTAACTTCTACCTTAAGTAGAACAGCAGAATGCATCATAACCTAAGCTCCTTTTGCAAGCAGGCTTAGTGCATTATTAATTAAGCTAGGAGAGCTATTCTAATGTTGTATAACATAGTTCTTAATATGCTTTGTTTAAAAATCAAGCTCCCTTATAGTTTAAGGAGTCTTTAAAGTCTAATTGTTACTCTTAACTATAGGAGGAGTTAGAGTCCTTAAGCATAGATTTAAGTAAGAGAGGACACTCTATAGCTTATATAGAACTAGCCCTATAGCTTATAATCTACTCTTAATGTTCTACTCTATAAATGTAGCTTTAAATGCTTCTTTAAATGTAGAGAGGAACTTAAGCTTTATAATATAGTTTAGCTAGTTCTATATAAAGGTTTTAATTTACTTTCTATACAAAAGCTTTAGTAGTGTAAAGTAGCTTATATTAAGAGGCTAAAGAATGTGTAATGAGTGTAGTAGCATATAGAGGGTGATTATCTTCTGTTCTATATAGTAGTGTTGAAATTAAGCAGAGATGTGGCTCTTATGTCCATTAAGAATAAGAAGGTGATAGGTTCTAATCATACAAGTGCTTGTATGTTAATTAAAGTGTTGAATCCACTTATATCTAATTGAATTTAAAGTCCACCCATTCTCACTTAGCGTAATCACCTAATCATCTAGTAATCCTAAGTCCTTATACTAAGCAGAGAGGTGATTCTACGCCTTAAAAATGATGAATGGTAGGAGTGCCCATTTGTACGAATTAACACCTTAGATAATTAACACCCATTCCCTATTTCCTAGCTGTATAGTCTTTAGACGACTCTTTGCTTCTAAGCATGTAACTACCTTTATAGTAGCAATAACTCCTATTATAAAACCTGCTTCATTAAAGTTGTAGATATCCTGCTCTAAGATGCTGTATTTTGCAACTGTGTTTTGTACAAGAGAGAACCACTCTTGAATTATCTTAGGATCTTCGCATTTTGCTCGTTTGTAATCATACTTCTAACTAAACTTTGATTTGATTTCTATACGATGCTTAATAAAGGTAGTAGTCTAGTTTATCCTAACAGGGCTCTCGCCTCGTTTAGAGAGTAGTAGGTCTGCCATTTCTTGTACAGCTTATGGCTAGGGCATAAATCTACATGAGTCTAGGTTAAGGATATACTAAACAAGAGCTGACTCTTCGTATGGAGTCAACTTCTGTAAGTTAGGGGTAGAGTTGCGTTAGGAAGCCATTCCTTAAATTTGTTAACGTAGTGTTGTTCAAGGGATATTGTATAATGCTGCAGCTTCTTAAACACTTTGAAATTGGCCTTGTTTAATTGCACTAATAGCAAATAGTATTCTACCCTCCTAATTAGAGGATTTGGCTTGTGTTGGTTGCAGCATGTTGACTGTAGTTAAGTTGACGCGTTCTGGTGTTTTAGTAGGCCACTCGCCTGTGTAGGCCACTCGCTTGTGAAATACGTTAGGCACTCCTGCTATTTATCATTTTTAAAGCATAGAATCACCTCTCTGCTTAGTACGAGGACTTAGGATTACTACACGACTAGGTAATTACACTAAGTGAGAATAGGTAGACTTTAAATTCAATTAGGTATAAGTGGATTTAACACTTTAATTAGCATACAAATTCTTATATAGTTAGAACCTATCACCTTCTTATTCTTAATAGGCATAAGAGCCACCTCTCTACTTAATTTCAACACTACTATATAGAACGGAAGATAATTACCCTCTATATGCTACTACACTTGTTGCACATTCTTTAGCCTCTTAATGTAAGCTGCTTTACGCTACTAAAGCTCTTATATAGAAAGTAGATTAAAACCTTTGTATAAAACTAGCTAAACTACATTATAAAGCTTAAGTTCCTCTCTGCATTTAAAGAAGCATTTAAAGCTATATTTATAGAGTAGAACATTAAGAGCAGATTCTAGGCTATAGGGCTAGTTCTATATAAGCTATAGACTGTCCTCTCTCACTTAAATCTACGCTTAAGGACTCTAACTCCTCCTATAGTTAAGAGTAGCAATTAGACTTCAAAGACTCCTTAAACTATACAGGAGCTTAACTTTCAAACAGAGCACATTAAGAACTGTATTGTACAACATTAGAACAGCTCTCCTACCTTAATTAATAATGCTATTAGCTGCCTTATTAAAGGGGCAGAAATGATAATACATTCTACTATTCTACTTAAGGCAGAGGTTAAGGCTCTATAGGCTGCAAATGAACAGAAAAAGAGGAGGGAAAGGAAGCGTAAGAGGCGTATAATGCAAGGGGGCAGTCTCTCTGTACAAGAGGGAGAGGATATCCTTCAGAGTGCTGAGGTTAATGCTCAACTCCGTACGGAGGTAGCAAGTGAGACCACTCGGCAGGTAGGCTCTAAGGGCCGACAGAAGCGCTGTACCTTATGTGGTATTATGGGCCACAACTCCTGTACATGTACAAGGCACGAGGATTTAATTACAGTTGAATAAGGGTCATTATGTAGGGTGGTGTCCTGACTGTGCTGCCCTTGATTTGACATTGTCTCATGTTCGGCGTCAATTGCCAGAGGATGTACTTAGCTTGTTGACTGTGAAGTCCGCCAGAGATGCCGGCCTCCCAGTCCCCCCAAATCCTTGCGACTCGAGGTAGCCAAGTACGGAAGGGCAGAGTTATGTGGGTCAAGCCAGCGACACCTGGGTTTTCAATGTTTTCAATGCAATTAATGAAATCTTGCAAGATAAGGAGCCGCTCCAGAGTCCACTGGAGAATGCCATACAAAGCTATAACCAAGATACAGCCCCATTAAATCGAGAGATGCCCCCAGAGCTCCCCACGAGAGAGCTTGCGGATGCCTATGTCGACGTATACTTTTTTACTATCCACATTGCATATCCGTTCGTCAGCAAGCCGTCGTTCCTAACCCAATATGAAACATTCTGGACCAGTGGATTGATTGCCGGGGAGGGCGAAGATTCCTGGCTTTCACTACTCTGTGAGTTGATCTGACCTCGCGAGATTTCTCGACAGCTTACGAATCTGAGATACCATCTTTGCTATCGGGGCCTATTATTCCTCGTTCCCTCGCTCAAAAAATGACGAATCTCAAACTCATCTGGGATATTTCGAGCAAGCTGTGTCCCTCGGGGAGTCGATCATGTATGTTTTGTGACAGCTTTCCTCTTTCATCAGCTAATAACCCCCTTAGATCAAGCACCGCTAGGGTCTGATATGCCCTTCATGCATGGGCCTGATGTTGACAATGCGTTACATTTGCCATTGATGAGCAGTATTCACAGGGATGCCGTGGGAAATTTGTTAGATTATGATGTTGGGCAGGATTCACACACTTGGCAGACCTGGCCAGGCGAGCTGTCCGACGCCATGATGTGGTCTGCCCAATTTATCGATCCGACAGGAATGGTGAACCATAACGGAGAATCAAGTTCTGCAGAGGAAGTGCACAGGCATGCACCGGCTGAAGGGAACGACCAGCATGGGAGCTTTTCTTAAAGGGGCTGAGCAGACTGTATAAACTATCTAGACTTGTAAATCTCAAACCAGCTTGACAACCCTTTGGCAGTAGAGTGAAGAATTTGAAATCTCCGACATTGAACCGGACTGTACGCTGGCACGACAGTGGCATTTCCAAAGAGTTAGGAAGCCTAGTGCTGAACGTATATCATATATCCATACCCTACATCTATGTTACGTGCTGTGGCTGATCATTTCGTCAATGATCAGCCACAGATGGCTCCGGTAGAGCCAGACGTTTCCCGCGTTTTCCTTACAGCGTGATGCCGTTTAAATATGATGTCATCTTGGCCTCATTGCATGATTTTCACAAAGATATCAATTGGATAATATTCCACTTTCAATCTCGTACAATAATATATCCAACTTCTTATAATCGCGAATAAGTTGTATACATCTAGAGTACCCTATCGCTTTTGTGTCCTCCAAAATGATCACCGCCATTCAAGCTGCGCAAAGGCTCGATTCGAGAGGGAATCCGACGGTCCAAGTGTGCGTGGTAACCGATAAAGGTGAATTGCAACCGCTTCTGAGTGCTTGCTTAAGTTAGTTTCACGTTGATCTAACTGGCGCATAGGCACATTTCGAGCCCTAGTCCCTTCGGGAGCGTCCAGAGGCGATTACGAAGCAATTGAGCTGCGCGACGGCGACTCGTCCGTGTACAACGGCCAGGGCGTCTTAAAGGCAGTGCACAGCGTGAACAATGTTCTAGGTCCAGCGGTCATTGAACACAGATTCAACGTAGCCACAGAACTTGCCAATATCGATGCTTTACTGCGAGAACTTGATGGCACAGTGGAGAAGAGCAATTTGGGTTCCAACGCTATTCTCGGCGTTAGTATGGCTTGCACGCGAGCTGCCGCTGCAGAACAGGTATATACATCATTTGCTCCCCGTCCTGAAGCTGCTCGCAGAGACATTCGACTGACCGCTGAACAGAATGTGCCCTTGTATGAGTTCATCCGGCAGCAATCCAGGTCCCGCAAGCCGCATATCTTACCAACTCCTTTCTTCAATGTGTTAAACGGTGGGGTACATTCCGGGAATCTCATGGCCTTTCAAGAATTCATGATTGCCCCTGTGGGTGCAGAATCGATAGCTCAGGCAGTGCAAATGGGCTCCGAAGTTTACCATGAGCTCAAAGGTGTGATAAAGAAGAAGTTTGGGGGATCAGGTGGGTTTTACACAGTTTCAATGTGGGCATTAGGTCATCTAAGTTGACAACAATCAGCGATCGGAATCGGAGATGAAGGAGGGTTTGCACCGCCAATTTCAAAGCCCCATGAGGCACTTGACCTGCTTGTAACCGCGGTAGACAACTGCGGGTACACAGGACGAGTTAAATTCGCGATCGATCCAGCCTCGAGCGAGTTCTTCGAATCAGACAAATACGATCTTGCGTTTAAGGATCCGTCGGCCCTGCCGTCTTCGAATGCTACACTGTCGGCAGCAGAACTGAGTCGTCTGTATCAAGACTTAATTCAGAAATACCCAATTATCCTCTTAGAGGATCCCTTTGCTCAGGATGACTGGGATGCATGGTCCAAATTCAATCAGACATGCGAAATTGAGCTCGTAGGAGATGATTTGCTCGCAACTAATGTCGAGCGCATGAAAACCGCCGATGAGAAGAAAGCTTGCAACGCGCTGTTACTCAAAATAAACCAAATCGGGACCATAACAGAGGCAATGGATGCGTATGTAGAGTCCTACCCACAACCCAATTTTTCCGCCACACTTGCTGATATCTCATTAGTGCAAAGATGGCGTTCAGTCTTGGCTGGAATGTCTTTGTGTCACATCGGTCAGGTGAGACGACCGACGATTTCATTGCTGACTTGACTGTTGGCCTTGGAACGGGTCACTTAAAGTCTGGTAGCCCTTGTCGTGGAGAGCGGGTTGCAAAGTACAACCGCTTGATGGATATAGAGGCAGAGCTTGATGTCTCGGGACAGAGACATACGTATGCGGGAGAAGATTTTAGGAAAACTCCTGTGGTATGAGATTTCGATCTAGATGTGTTGTAAATTGTTGTTGTGCCGGCTGATTCGCGCACCTTACTTTCGCGGCTAGTCAGCCACAATTATGGATGTTATATAAAACAGCCCGCACACTCATTCTAGGCCTTCAAATGATGTACTATTTGAATGCACTGAAATCGTCTCCGAAAGTAGCACTTTTGCCTCCAAATTGTACTGCTTGTGCATTAATATTATAGTGCAAGTTACATACGATGACTGCGAATCCAGTTCAAATTTGTGAGACAGCAGTATGTGGTCACATGCGAGGGGAAATATAGAGTAGTTTGCAGCTTCATAAGTTATCTTTCTCGTCATATTTGTTCTATGCTAATAATATTTATGTTCTTCAACGCGAGCACAATTATTCATCTACTTCTAAGTCCGAAGCCTTTGCGGTAAGTTGATAACGGCTTCCGCCATTCTCATCCTGCTCATGCTCAATGGCTAACTTGGACAGGTGGCCAATTATATTTTCCATCGCAGTATCACTACGGCTTCTCTTCACACGTCCAAGATTATCGAGCCATGAAATCTTGTTCAGAAGATAGTTGACGATGGCTAGGACAATGGTAACGTCGATTGAGTAACACCAAATGACGACGACAGTCACGACATCAGTGTGCTGCCGCGTCGAAAAGGTCGCAGTATCGAAGGGATCACCGACCTCAGGGGTACCAGCAATCCACCCAAAGATGCAGAAAAGGGTCGCGATGACATCGACAACAAGAATGGCACCGATAAGTTGACAAGAAGGCCAGCTCTTTCCGCCTCGAGTAACAAAGATCAACCAGTTCTCCGTTAATGAAATCTCCAGGAAAAGTATTTCTTGCACAGTGCCGGAAGTCTGGATTATACCTCCATTAGGGAGATTCTCTGTTCCGACAAGACGGGGACGCTTACAGCGAATCAACTCAGTATTCGTGAACCGTATGTTGCTGAGGGTGCAGATGTCAACTGGATGATGGCAGTTGCAGCCCTCGCATCATCTCACAACATTCAATCACTTGATCCAATCGACAAAGTTACCATTCTAACTCTAAAGCGCCATCCTAAGGCTCGGGGGATGCTTGAAATGGACTGGGAAACAAAGAAGTTCACCCCGTTCGACCCCGTCTCGAAATGAATCACCTCCATCTGCACCAAAGACGGTGTGAGGTATGAGTGCGCCAAGGGAGCCCCAAAGTCCATTCTCAATCTCACAACTATTCGAAGGAGACCGCAGACCTCTTCAAGGCCAAAGCTACCGAATTTGCCCGTCGAGGGCTTCGGTCACTTGGAGTAGCGGTGAAGGAAGGCAGCGCCGACGCCGAGTGGAAATTGCTCGGCATGCTGCCAATGTTTGACCCCCGCGAGACGATACCGCTCAGACTATCAGCGAGGCTCAGACTCTATGCCTCCAGGTCAAAATGCTTACAGGGGATGCCATTGCCATCGCTAAAGAGACGTGCAAAATGCTGTCATTAGGGACGAAGGTGTACAATTCTGAAAAGCTGATCCACGGCGGCTTGAGCGGGACTGCACAGCACGACCTTGTTGAGAAAGCAGATGGGTTTGCCGAGGTGTTCCCTAAACATAAACATCAGGTCGTGGAGATGTTGCAGCAGAGGGGGCACCTTACCGCCATGACAGGAGACGGGGTGAACGACGCACCCTCATTTAAGAAGTCGGATTGCGGTATTGCGGTAGAGGGTGCCTCGGAAGCTGCTCAAGCTGCAGCTGATATTGTCTTTCTAGCACCAGGCCTGAACACCATTGTTAGCGCAATCAAGATTGCCCGTCAGATCTTCCAGCGGATGAAGGCGTACGTTCAATACCGAATAGCTCTATGTGTGCCGAGGTGTACCTTGTCACGTCAATCATTATCATCAACTAGACCATTTCCGTCGACCTCATCGTCTTCCTGGCATTGTTTGCAGATCTAGCAACCATCGCTATTGCGTATGATAACGCGCATTACGAGCAACGTCCAGTCGAGTGGCAACTTCCCAAGATTTGGATTATTAGCGTCATCCTAGGCTGTCTTTTAGCACTTGCTACCTGGGCGATTCGCGGAACAATGTTTCTCATTTTTAATGTATTCTAGAACCCATTAGCTGTGGATTACTAGAGTGTAGCAGAACAGCTTTCCTCCGTACGTAAGACCTTCTGCAGCTATGTTCTAATAGACTCCCTTTTAGATAAATCGTTTTAAAGAGGCGACTGAGGTGTGGAAAGATGATACAAGAGCTGTATCTTAAAGCGTAATAGTTCGTACAGACTTAGTGTCCTTTCTAATCTGTACTTAGATGTCTACTGAACTAAATCCTTTAATCTGAATTCTCTAGTCTCCTACTAGGAGATAGCTATTCTCTCTAGCTTCCTTTAGGTTGTAGAACCTTGTACAGTCATTGTAGACGTGGATTGTAGCTCTAGAGTTAAGTATAGTGCTTCTTACAAGCTTGTAGGTTAAGAGGGTAAGGCCTTAAGAGACTTAGAAAGCTATTACGAACGACACAGGTAGATCATTTGTATAGAGTTGTCCTGCTTTTTCCTTTTCCTCTTCCTCTACTTTTTGTATAAAGTATTTAAAACTAGGCTTCTTACTTATATAGGCGTCCACTTTTGCTTTAATGTCTTTATTTAGCCTCTATGACTTTATACGCTTTAATTTCATAACGTAGAAGTAGTCCTTCCATTTATGGACTGTCCTATAAGGGCAGTCTGTTTAGGCTTCCTTTTTCTTTCTACCTCCACCTTATCCTTATTATAGGGAGTTTATACGGCCTTATAGTGTAGCAGGAGCCTTATTTTCTCCTTCTTATATTATAAAAACTCTATGTTCCCCCTAAGGCTTCTAGTTATATTTTGCCTGCCTTTAGTTAACTCTATAGGTCTATACAACCTCTTTAAACTCATATGATTTTGTTCCCTTGTTAAGTTTTGCAGTCTATAGTCCTTAGAATTTATAGGATCCTATTGCTTTTAGGAAGTAGTATATTACGTTATAAGGATTAATTACTTTAGGGGCCTTAAGCATACGACCTAAGGAGTAGAGCGTCTCCTATTTTAGAAGCCATTCCTCTATGTCTACCCCTTTTTGTGTTTTTAAGGCCTTTGCCCATTCTAACCTCTATTCTTTAAGCCTTACTCTAGAGGTTAGTGTTACGGCTAGGATTAGGATAGGATGTGATTGGCTAGATGGCTCTTAGGGCGATAGGTCTCTGGAACTAATAGCATCCCTAACCCTACGTGATGGAATAGCAGGAATAGCAGGAATAGCAGCAGAGTTTGCTATTCCAACTATTCCCTGTAGCACGTGATGGAATAGCAGGAATAGCAGGAATAGTAATAGAGTTTGCTATTCCAACTATTCCCTTTGGCACAACGCCTCTATATAAGTAGATAGTTAGTTCTTAGATAGGAGCTTCGTGCTCAACTTAATACAGTATTTGTTATATACTAGTAATGTGTTTTACGAAAGCCTTTGTGTCTGATCCCCTGCCTCCTCTGTTAAGTTAAACCAACGAAACCTCTGTGAGTCTTATACGTTTAAGGCCTAGCGTTACAGTTAGTACAAAGTAGTCCTTTAGCTTAACAAACATTTTGTATAGAGTATTACAGTTGTATATGTAGGGTAGAAATTTCCGTCTAATAGTTTCTTAGATCTTTAACTATAGCCTCTAAATTACTTCCTCCTCCTTTTCCTATATTTTTCAATTATATTAGAAGTTGAGTTGTAGGTTTTAAAGCTCTTCATTCTCGTTGACTATAAGAGATCTATATGAGATTAGAACTCTTAGTAGAGGGTCTTTAGTTATTAGTTGAGTAGTCTGGCTTAATGATGCTCTTGTTAATACCTAAGTAGTTGTTTAAGGGACTATTCCACTTCCTCCTTACGTTGTAGTCTATATGAAGTCTAGAATAGGCCTAATAGGTGGTAGGAGTGTAGGGGGGTCTTTTAAAGAAGGATTAATATACTCCTATACTCCTGTTTTCATTAAGGCTGTTTTAATCGTCTCTAGCCACTCATCCTAGTCTCTTAGGTTAGTAAGGACCACCCCTACCTTCTATAGGGCCGCTATATTGTATGGTTAGGCTCCTAGGAGGGGTTAGTAGGTCTATACGAGGCTATTAAAACCTTTAAATTACGTGTTGGAATTGCTCTAGGCTCATAACTATTAAGTAATAAAATGTATGTATTACTAACTATGTAATCTACCCCTGTAATTTACTGATATTCCGTACGGAGATCACGTGATGTCATGTGACTATTACAACAATAATTCATGAATTTGAATATTTAAGCTTATGTAATATTTGAATATTTAACGTACTTAATAAGTAAGCGGATCATGCATGTTAACAGATCACACCCTACCAATTCGGCGATTCTCAACGTAATTATATAACAACAAAATAAAATATCTATTATTAAACTATCCTAATTCAAACTACCCTTAAGTGGGCACGTACAAGCTGTGTGTTCGAGCGATTTACATATACTACACGTTCGTGGCACGCGGATTCGTCGCTCTTCAACCCCACCTATAGACTGACCCGCAGACTCTATATCTGTAATTACAGATTGATTTAAGCCCTCCTAGACTGTCAAAACACCCCCTGTAGCAATATACGACCTTCGTACAGCTCTCTTCTTCTTTTGTCGTTTATTTACAGCCTATAGCTTCTTGTTTTCATCTGCAAGAAGGACTACAGAGTGCATAGCCATTTAGCAACCTTTAACTAATTGTTGAATTACACGGTCTGTAGGGCTAGAAGAACCAGCCGTACAACGTTGTACAAAGTCTCTAATTGCCTTAGCCTGAAATTCCAACTCCTGTATATTGTGTGGCGTCTCTAGGACCTAAGGCGCTTGTTTGGTTATAGGAGGAGGAGGAGGAGTAGGCGTCTGTAATTAAGTATTAAGCTTTAAGAGGACACGTTTAGGGTTGTAAGGGACTAATCTAGTAGCTGCAAACCTGCTACGGATCGTATTTAGAGTTAAAGCTTCTGTATGAGCTGTAAGATAAGCTAAAAGAAAATCAGACTTATTAATATGGCTAACTCCATGTAACGCTAGGTCTTAAACTATAAGACTCATAGAGGTTTCGTTGGTTTAACTTAACAGAGGAGGCAGGGGATTAGACACAAAGGCTTTTGTAAAACACGTTACTAGTATATAACAAATACTGTATTAAGTTGAGCACAAAGCTCCTATCTAAGAACTAACTATCTACTTATATAGTAGCGTCATGCTAAAGGGATATTCTAGATATTTAGATATTCCTAAATATCCTAACTATCTAAATATCCATCACGTGCCTAAATGGATATTCTAGATATTTAGATATTCCTAAATATCCTAACTATCTAAATATCCATCACATAGGGTTAGGGATGCTATTAGTTCCAGAGACCTATCATCCTAGGAGCTGTCTAGCTAATCACATCCTAATCTAAGCCGTAACACTCCAACTTGCATAAGATCTTCAACTTAACGTCTATACGAATGTTTTAAACCTACAAAACAACTAACATTAAGAGGTTGAAGTAAATGCGACAAATATAGTAACATATTTCATAAGCGAGTCGGCATCCTAAGCGAGTCGGCAGCAAAAACACTAAAAATTGACTATTACTACAACTACTATACCACCACCTTATATAATGACCCTTAATCAATTGTAATTGAATCCTTGTGCCTTATACATGTACAGGAGTTATAGCCTATAATACCACATAAGCCATAGTGCTTCTGTTGGCCCTTAGAGCCTACCTGCCAACTACTCTCACTTGCTACCTCCATACGGACTTAAGCTTCAACCTTAGCACTCTAAAGGATATCCTCTCCCTCTTATACGGAGAGACTACCCCCTTGCATTATACGCCTCTTGCGCTTCCTCTCCCTCCTCTTTTTCTGTTCATTTGCTACTTGTAGAGCCTTAACTTCTGCCTTAAGTAGAACAGCAGAATGTATCATAACCTAAGCTCCCTTTGCAAGCCAGCTTAGTGCATCATTAATTAAGGTAGGAGAGCTATTCTAATGTCGTACGATGCAGTTCTTAATATGCTCTGTTTGAAAATCAAGCTCCCTTATAGTTTAAGGAGTCTTTGAAGTCTAATTGTTACTCTTAACTATAGGAGGAGTTAGAGTCCTTAAGTGTAGATTTAAGTAAGAGAGGACACTCTGTAGCTTGTACGGAACTAGCCCTATAGCTTAGAATCTGCTCTTAATGTTCTGCTCTATAAATGTAG